>JTDE01000388.1:185293-195581 GCA_014338405.1 Paragonimus skrjabini miyazakii
CCGGTCGCTCAACCTGTCCAGCATGGTTTGCAACAAGGTAACAGATGCTTAAGGCATGTGACTATCATGCGTCAACTTTGAAAGATAGTGGTGAGTTGGGCTGCTGCAAAGGTTTGTTCAAATGCTCTATTTAGTATTGAGATGACAAGTTAACTGATGAGGTCAGTGTTGAACAGCAAGTGAACGAACAGCTTTTTCTTCCATGCTTTCTATAGAATAGGACACCAAGGGTATAAAGAGTAGGAAAAACCCTAGATGCTAAGTGCCTTTCGACATGATCGTTGTGATTTGATTCGAACGTTATCGGACACAACATTTTCACTTCAGCCAACAATTTGTTGCCAATCCCCTGAAATATAACTTCTTGCTTTGGAGAGCTCACACATTTTGTATACGTTCATTATGATTATGCTCAATTTAAGGAAGATAAGTCTGAACTTTGTGAGGGTCAGGTTAAACATGATATAATCACATATTTAAACAATGAGTTGGAGAAAAAGGATAAATGTATTGAATGGTAAGGTTATCATTCTGCCAAAACTTTGCCTCAAGTGTATCACTTTTGACTGAAATAGGCTTTTCATCCATCCATTGCTAATACTTATGTTGGTTGTTCAAATCGAAACTTTTCTCAGCCCATTAAAGAGTATATATATATTACATATATTGTAGCTTTGTGCACAATACTCATGTTCTGTTCGTAAGCTGTTCCAACAATATATCAAGCCGCCAGTACCCCCCAAATCACAACCTCATAGTGGGAGACCATATCGTCCAAATATATGAGATTCAGTCATTAAGCGTGTCGATAATAGCTCGTAATCATGAAGATAGAAGACACAATTGAGTAGCTGATAGGCTTTATATGTGCACTTCAAATTTCACCCGAAAAATAACTAATATTTTACTCGTAACCGATAGGGAACTTGTTCCCTCGTTCTACTTTAATAAAGTCATCTATCTACACAAATGTTTCCGTCAGAAAATACGATTTGAGGTGAATCAAGACAGTGTTAAAAACCGTTATAATTGTGTTCAATCGCATACTAAACCCTCTCCCATGCAACCCCTTGTTGTTATAAACCAGTACCTCTTTCTACTACTACTCTAAGGTGTTTTCCAATTAATTAGTCCCATTCCACCAGTTAGTAACGGAAAATCCCGTGATCAACAATGACCTCCTACCTCACGTTCTTCACTGAGTTGAAGGATGAGGCAACGGAGTATCAAAGTTTTGTTAGATGACATGAACGGTTTTTTTTCTGCGTCTTATTCACTATCGTTGTTTTACCGTCGAGTATAAAATAAACACATGCCAGACACTTTTCGATTCCATGTATTTCTTCAAAAAATCATCATCATCATAGCATCCATGAGCCTGACCAGAGAGTACTGTGGATCCGGCCACCGCTCACCTCAACAGTGACGTGGAATATCCTGGAAGAAAACGTTACTAAGGTTGAAAATTAATAAAAGAAGACTAAGCGGAAGAACTAAAAATGGTATGGATAGAGGAAGGCCATTGACTGCAACAGATCGCCATCTCAGACGGCGTCTCCAACCAGCGGTTGGAGACAGTGACATCTTCAAAAAATGATGCTTATACACCAGACATTGACGGGTATTGCAGAAATATGAGTAAATTTATAACTGTTCTAAGTACCGTAATGCAACTACATGTAGTCAGTCTTCATTGTGTCTATTGATTCACATATGTGGTTGGTTAGTAGACCATTCCAACCAAACTAGTTTTATCCACAAAACATGCAGCTATTAAGCACAGTAGCGATATGCTGACCGCGCTATATGTAATACAACGCCAGTTGTTCGTCATAAGAACCCTGGATGGTAGTAACCTCGTGTAGCTTAACAATGTCGACGTGAATATGAGTTTTAATGAAAAGAAATCACGTAGACTATTTGATTTCTAGTTGCTAAAAGATGCACGTATAGTTTCGGGTTCAGACAATAGCTTACAAAACAACTTTAGTGATTAGTAGAATTATAGACGAGGCAGTTAGAACTCAAAGTTGTCACCGAAGTAAATGAGCGGCCAGGATCATACATACACATACGTAGATAGTACTATCCACTAGTTCAATAACAGCCTTTATGGTTTGTCATTATGAACATACTGCTAAGTAATGGTTGAGTGAACCCTTCTATTTATCCCATACATTCAGGATTAGTCGGTCTAAATGTTCTCTTTTGTAGTCGTGAGAGAGTGAGGAAGTCAACATCTTACTTCTCTGCATACGTCATACCAATTTGATCAATCTATCATATTGTCTGAACTGCAAAACAGCCCGTAATAGCAAAAAATAAATTCAACATCTGCATTGTGTAAACTAACCATGAGACCACCAGGTGTTCACTATTATCTTGGTCAATTTCTAAGTTACAGAAATATGTAAACACAACGTTAGATATGTATTATTAGAGGTGAAACAAAAAGAAACCGACAGCAGTAACAAACCGCAAAAAATAGATATGAAAAATTGCAGGGCAACCCTGAAAAGTCATATTCACAATTAATATTCATGGTAGATAGAGAAATATCTTCCGTTCTAGCCGAAGTATTTAAAAAATATCCCTTGTGTCTTGAGTTCAATATTCTACTCTTAATAATATGCCATGCCTAGAAAAGCTTGTTTTTGGACCCCTTCTCTACGAGATAAACTTTATACAAATGAACCTAATTTTCTTATAGTGCCTTATGGGGGATTCGGGTGACTCATTCGTGTTAACCGATCGATACGTAAGACATTTACACATAAAACTGATCAACCACCCATATGGTACACATTACTAAAATCGGGATCGACAGTCGATATGAAACTAATGTATAAAATTTGTGAAGTATTACTAACTTTGTTACTTGTTCAAAGGAAGTCTCCCCAAACTATTAACGTCCGTCTGTCACATTTTTTATGAATTAGGTATGTCGGCCATGTCTGTGAAATAAGTAAACATCTTAACCTCACAAAGCGAACTTGTGTGCATCACTGAAGAGGACATTGTTCCAAATATCACTTCAGATGATGTCGTGTTCCATCCAATTTGATCATGTTGTACATGTGCATCAATATGTATATATATATATATATATATATATATATATATATATATATATATATATATATATATATATATATACTTGCGATAAAGTATGTATGATGCACGAGTCAGTAGTTGCTGCACTTGCTGTACAGAAATTAGTAGATTATGTGCTCAGCTCAAATGAGCAGCAATTAACGATGTGCTTGGATAACAGAAAGGACGTTCGGTTGCACATCGTGAAGTGTTAATCGTCAACACTGAGCTGATGAGCATTTTCAGCCATTTCAGTTGTTCAGAAGGATTTCCACATAACTTTTTCTTGTATTTTTCTCGATCAATTTTCCTCTCTTATCCTGCACTGAAACCGGGAATCTGCATGGCATAATTTTTGGAAGTCACAACGACGAATTGAACGTCATTCAACGAGTACAATGAACGCCGCTCAGCGAGTCGATCGACTAAGCGAAACAGTCATGAAGATTTGCTGAGTTTCCGTAACACTAAAAATTATCTTATAATTAAGTTTCTCCTATTTTTACGATTACTGCTGGTCCAATCTTATTATGTCTTTTTTAGATACCTCTATAAAAGATTATGATTTGTACCGATGGGTATTTTTGTATGAATTGAATATTGTACGATAAAAATTGACCAAGATGATGGAGATAATAATGTTCATTTCACATAGTGAGATTATGACCTATTTCACTACTTCCGTTTAAAGTGCTACCATTTTCTGTGGCAGTTTCAAAGTTAGAGAGGACGTGGTCGACATATAAATTATCTGTATGTTATTTGCATGTGCTTCGATCGCATTCAACGAGACTCCCGTCTACGAGATGCTGATGAGATTGGGCTACGTCACTCGACACAAACTACATTTAAAGCACGGCTACTCGATGTTTGTCCAAACCACTTCTTCGAAATCCACTTCATTGGTGGAATAGTTTCACCGACTCCTGCCAACACATGAAATTTAGCATTTCTGATGCTATAGTAGTTTGTAAGATGGCATGGAATAAAGTGAACTCATTGACAGTGGCTAACTGTTGGAATCACATCATTGTCTTCCTGACACCAACTACAAGGAAATTCCTCAAATTACCCTATTTTGTGAGTTCATGGAAACCCACTGAATAGTTTGCAACGTACTGAACATCGATGTGTCGTAGCTTCTAAAGTAAATCGACTTTTTTGAAATAAATGTTTATATTGTGGCAAATTACAATAAAACTGATGAAAACTCTACAAACTGTAAGATATCTGACGATGAGTCATGGTCAGCATACTCACCTGAAACCGTTCCCAATCCTAAAAACAAGGCCTCCAAAGGTATCGATCACACTCCCATAATTCCCGAAAGTAGTCACTCCACTTCTCGGTCGTAACAAAATAGACGTAAATGATTGAATTTTTATATAGTTACTAAAAACCGATCGTAACTGAACTTGTCTCTCTCTCTCTGTGTCTTCACTAAGTCAAAAGGTATTACACGAAGATGAGTAGTGGAGGATTTTGATTTTTCATATGAATCGGACATCGCCCACAATTGATCGCAGTTGTTGCATTTCCATGGACTTTTCAATCGGCCCCGTGTCAAAAAGAAGCATTAGACTCGAGTTAATAGTTAAAAATCAACAAGACAGCTACTGTGTCTCCATTTCGAGACGATCAGGCAATCAGAGTATTACGTACAAACGATTGTTGTTGAACGTTCACATAAGATGATTCAGTCGTGCCTAATGTGTGGTCAGTAACAAAGTGGTCAACACACTTATGCATAAATTTGACGTAATCCGACTGTATATCAAAAGGTCGTTATCCCCGGTTTATCCTGAAATGCTTGATAATAAGTGGACTGAAACCAAGCACTGGGAACCTAAAGCATATCAGTATTGCTCACATTGAAACAGCACAAGCGCGCATAACGGAATTACGTCAAACTCATGCTCGTCGTATACATCTTGTGGAGAACCTACCGCTTCTGTGTCGCATTACTGTTGTTAATTTTTGCAAAATGGTTGTTGATCGAACAAAGAAATTGAGTCTGGAACGCCTTCATAAGTCTTTGAAGAAATCAGAAGACGAACCATGCCCTCGAGATCTCAGTAAGTACGTTCTGAACCTATCTTCTATACCACTTGATGTGCTACAGTTAGAAGCATTGTCGTTAGGACTTGATTACAAAGTTCATTCAAATAAGTTAGACCGCATATCGATAGAGGCCCAATTTGAGAACCTTTTTGACCAGTTATCAGATTTGCATACTACTAGCTTGGACAATCATAGCTGGTTTAAAACAAAGCTGACTGACTTTACCTATGAGTTCATTATGTCATTATCAAAAGATAAATGTGCTCTCACAACTCGTCATCTTGAATCTCTGAAAGACCTTAGAACTAAGAACGTTGTCGTGTTGAAGCCAGAGAAATCTTCCGGTGCTGTAGTTATGGATAAAGAAGAGTATAGTCGAAAAATGTTATCTATACTGAACGACAAAAGCAAACTACAACGTATCGACAAAGTGGAAAAGGTGACTGATATGGAAGGCCGAATAATTCGACACCTTGATTTGTTGGTGTTACATCGAATAATTGATGAAGGCACTTTTAAATCTCTAAAATCCAGTGGTTCATCAACATCGCAACTGTACGGCTTACCCAAAACACACAAACCCGGTGTACCACTCAGACCGATTCTATCTATGAGCAATATCTCACAACACAAAGTGGCTCGATGGTTGGTACAGACTCTGACGCCATTAAAACGGAAATTCGAAACACATACCGTTAAAGACTCATTTGACTTAACTGAAGATCTGAACAAAGTCAACCTAGCAGACAAAGTCATGTGTTCAGTAAACGTTTAATCACTCTTGATGAATGTCCCATTGCACGACACGATTGAATTTATATGCAATCTGTTTGAGACTGAAGGTTTTGATATAAGAATTACCACGGATTTGTTTAAACTGTCTCTACTACTGTGCACCGAGAATATCAGTTTCAGTTTTCAGAGTATGCCTTATCGACAAATAGACGGGGTCACCATGGGGAGTCCATTACAACCGATGTTAATGGATTTTTTCATGTTGATGGTTGAAAGGCTAATGGCTCAAAACATTTCGTCGCTGCCGTTGTACACACGCTATGTGGATGACATACTCATGTTTGCACAATCTTCACGAAAGATCGATGAGATGGTAAACCGGTTCAACGTATGTCATGCCAATCTGACAGTCGCCTGTGAGCTGTAAAAAAACGGATGCCTACCGTTTTTAGATATCCTCATCGGTCGCAAGGATGATGGATCACTAAGAAGGTATGTGTATCGAAAGCCCACTTGGACTGGTCAGTACAATCATTTCACAAGCTTTACATCAATGAAGAACAAGCGAGCATTGGTCAGAACATTTTTCACACGCGCCAGATGCATCTGTTCATCAGAATGTTTAACTGATGAACTCCGAGTGCTTAAAACTACGTTGCAGGATAATGGGTTATCCGCTGAGATTTATCAACAGACACAACCAGCAACGTGTAACAGTAGACAAAGTTTCAACGGTTGGGAAGAAGGAAGTTTACATTGAACTACCATTCAAAGGTGACGCTTCTTCACTTCAAACAACAAAACTTCTCGTCGCCTCCATTAAGCAAGCATACAATGCGGTTGAAATCGTAGTCGTTGAACAAACTCGTAAGTCACCGTTACCTTCAGTAAAGGGAGAGCAACCCATCGGCGCCAACCCACTGTATTTATCAATTTGTATGTAACTGCAGCGAAAGTGACATCGGCAGAACCGATAGGTGCTTGAACTCTAGGATGAAGGAACACCTGCCGAAATGGGTTCAGGATGTGACTGCGCAGCCTACTTCCTTCGCCCCGGGATCACGCAAATTTCCAGCTTCGTCTATCACCAGACACATGTTGGCCACCGGATTATTCTCGAATTAACATTCAGGATTGTAATGCGTCACGCTAACCCGTGTTTCCTGCGTTTCGCTGAGGCGGTCGCGATTAGTCTTCTCAAGCCAGTATTGTGTGTACAAAAACAATTATATGTAAGTCTTAGACTCCCATGGACTTAATAGTTTTGCGTTGCTGTTCCGCACTTAATTTGCTGTTTTATTTCTTTACCCCCTCCCCCAATAGTGCCATGTATATGTTCCCGGTTATTGTTATTTGATACTGAATAGGCAATACGAAATGCCAGCATCTACCACTGTCCGTCTTCTTACAGCCTTGTTCAAATTTATGAAGGGAACCAACTGTTTCAAATGTTCAATTTATTTTTGTTAAATAGAGTCGAACCAGTCTGCCACGAAATCGTTATGTCCAACGAGAAAAACGTTATAACCAATCGTTGTTCCAGAATATTTTCCATTAGACTAAAATTACCTTTTAAAAGGGTTTCAAAGTAACAATTTTTTCATTTGAAGCAAGTTATATCGCTGCACATGAGTTCTCTGAACAGTTCGCACAAGCCAATTACCAATGCTTAAATCCGTCACATTATCCACGCTGAAACTTCTACTAAACAGACTGACGTTCTAACGCGAGTGCATTATGTACCAGGTACTCATAGTTCTCAGCCTCTTCTATCTAGTCATACAACTGCCCGTGTGACTCAATGATAATTCGTGATGGAAAAAAACAATTTCCTGCTTTGGAACAGCATGGCGGTGGTTTCTCTATCAACGACACAATACTGTACGCTCGTAAACGTGATTCATAGATATGGTAGCGTATCTGGCATGTGCTTAATAGTCAGAATTCGCCAGATGACTGTCACTTGTAATGTGTGTACCTGCGGAACATTCTGCTATAGAATGCTTAATTGCGAGCCAGTCGCGTCGTTTATTTCAGACGAAATGGAGTTCGTAAATCAGTGTTGATGTTAAGAACACTAAATCAAACTGTGCAGAAACTGTGACACTATAATTTCATACGGTATGATGACATAAGCAATATATGCCTTATGATTGAAATTCGCCACAAACTGTATTTCAAAGTGTCGGTGGCATTTTATACGCCGTTACATGTGTCCATGACATGTGGACAGAATGGAGAAACACAGAATGCTTGTACCGAAACGCAGTTGACTGTCTGATGAAACGTGTGATACACGCCATAAACAAGGGTTTTTGAAAATATGTTAGCCGTTATCAAAACGTAGATTTGTGAGACCTACCACATTCACCTAGTTATCAACATAAATATGGATGCGCTTCGTTTATCCAACTGTATACACTTTCGGATAAAAAATAGACGAACGCTCCGGGACAAACAGATAGTCAGCATGAGTTAATGTCAACTATCCGGCACGGATTGAACAGAAGCTCGACTTTCACTCAGGATTCGGTACACTTTTATGTACACAATAAATCCTCGCAGTTGACCGCCTAGATGACACCTGTTGAATATAACTCATTCCCCGATTAGCCGATTTTCACAAGAACTCGCTGCATCTGTTACCACCCAACCTGAGCATCGTTTAAAGTCGGACAAAAAATGAACAACGCACTAAGTATGTACACCTTTTTTATCATGACATAAACTACTACACAGGGCGATCAGAGTACTATCGAACAAATTCTGACGGCAACTAACTACAGAAATGACTGTTATAGTACAGTCAGTACATGTTCCAAACATGGACTTGTACATATATATGTACATACATATGTTTATATATATATATATATATATATATATATATATATGTAGCTGAACGGCAGTGAAACATGACATTGTATCAGCGGAACGTGCGATATCTGAGCCAACTCCATTTGCAATGTCTAAGACGCATCTTGGGTATTCCGTGGCAGGACATGGGCGGTATGGGAACCATGTTGATGTTGAATTAGCTTCGTTGACTAGGCCACGTTCGGCGAATGGACGATGACCGTATTCCAAAACAGCTGCTGTGTGAACAACAGAGATCAGGTGGGCGAAATCCTGGTGATCAAAATCCGAGATACCAGGATGTTATCCAGATAATTCTTTCACGTTGTGACATTGACAGTAGATGTTGGGAGGAGTTAGCGTTGAACCGGACGGTCTGGAGGAATACGATTCGGACGGGCGTCCGCCAGTTCAGCGATCAGTTACTGCGCAGCCGTGAATGGAAGCGCGCGGTACGCAATGTAACCATCGGTGCCATATGTCGTGTGGACATGACTACATGGCGTTGTGACGTGTGTGGCGGCGAACGCACTGGCCGCCTTGGCTTAGTAGGTGACCAGTGTACTCATAGTAAACCGTTGGCTAAGAGACAATGAATACGCCAGGCTAACGTAGACTATATCAGGTGTATCCTTTTATTGATCACCGATGTACTCATAGTACACCGTCGGCTAACAAATACTGAGTACGTTAAGCTCAAATGGGTTATATCAGTTGTATCCATTTTTTTTTTGTTCACATCAACCAACGACTACCGTCGTTTAGAACTCACCCGCTCCCATTTTCAGAAATTTGGATGTCTGTGGCCTTCTACCCTTTCTAATCTTCAGCAATGTTGGCGTATTGTATGATGAGGGTTTTGTCTACTTTCTTCCCGTCCAATCTTGCATTTCGCTTTTACTCCATATCCCCTCTAGATTGCACTAACATGTACTCCTATATTGAAATATTTCTTGCACTATATTTTCAATGTTTCTTTTCCCAGTTTGGATGTTACTATTGAATTCTCCGTCTATTTAGTTCCCGAGAGATAGAGGGTTTCAATTTCGTGTTGGCTTATCAATAAGCCAACCAACATCGGCCGGTTAGACTCAAAGGCCTTATTCGCACGCCTCCTGGTATATTATTCCTTTGGTTTTACATCGGATGCGTGCTGTGTGAGTGGAACTACAAGTGGTACAGCGCAACCTGTTGGTGATGGTTATGTGCAAGTGTCCTTTGGCTTCGGTTACTGTGACAAGCTAATACGAAACAGATGCCGTTAACCATGTGAGTATATTTGTCAACACATTTTATTGAAGAAAGACCCATGCAACCGTTGAGCCTCTGTAAGCGCATCCTTCCACTTCAACTCTTTTGAGGAAATCTTAATTCACCATTCCATAATCTCAATTCAATTGGTCGTCAATTTATTCTCTCTAGCAGTCAGCATGCCAAACTTAATCGTATTTTACTGAATCGAATGAACATCATCATCATCATCATCATCATCATAGACAGCAACACATCAGTGGTTCACACTGATGCTTAACTGCCACACAAC
>JTDE01000388.1:204790-233507 GCA_014338405.1 Paragonimus skrjabini miyazakii
TCTTGGGAGCGAATACGTGAACAGTCGCAGTAGTTTTCGGGACCGAGATTTTCGTGTTAGCTATTACCGGGACGAGAATCCGAATTCTTCCAAGCGCCCTCCGATATCAAGATAGAACCAGCGTATCTTTAGAAGGGTTTACAACAGATGAAACCATATATTTGGTGTTCAGAGGTAAGCTAAGTAAAATGCGTCTTCGAATACAATAATTTTCACCACCTACACAGATTAATTTATGTCAGTCATTCTGCCAACTTTCATACAGTATGCACTGCTAAATGATGGCCCTAATTTTATGCCTTATACCACAGACAACTTTAATGGGCAAGCTTTTTCTCATGCGCTAACATGCGACAATCGACTTAAATTTATTGCTGCTTAGGCTAAATTACAAACTATATTTCAAGTTCTTAAACTTCATGCTTTCTCTCACCTACTTCCGATTCACAAATATCAAAGTGGTATCACCTCAGAATGTTGTTCACATTTTTCTGTGGTAGCAGCCTCATTAGACATTTCTCCATTGGAAGCTGTGTACTTCAATGACGCTTCACTAATAACTTCTGACACTCCGTCTCAGTCTCATCGTGGGTATATCACCTGTTCTGTCATTTTCTACTGATAAAATTGGAACATGTACTTTCATGAACCAGTTCAGTGATTTTATCGACTTATCTTGTAATAACTCCGTGAGTCAAAGTAAGTCCAGTTACCCTTGTAGGGGACTAAGTCAATACAAATATATAAACGCCAATAGTCAGTTTAAAATGCAGTCTCTAAATAGCTCACTATAGGCAATTCTGATCTATGCGGAATAAGTGCACCAAGCAGACGAGACGCGCGTACCAACGTGTATTGCTAAGCAGAAACAATTCAAACAAGTGGTGTTCATTCTGTACAAGGAAAAGTGGTGTAGACTGTATATAAAAATAAAGCGAAGTATGAAAATGTGTATGATACTCTATAGAACTCCCCCCTAGAGCGTTAGAAGAATGAAAATGCTCGATAAAAATTAGGAAATGTTGAGCACAACACTCTGAAAGCTGCTGGCTATCTGAACGTTCGACCTGAGCCAGTGCGGGGAAGATCAACAGGGGTTTTCGCGTTGGACTGAGGTACGGGCTGTTCGTTAGACATGGACTGGGTAGACTGCGAGTCACTAGGAGTAAGATCGATATCAGAAGCGATGGGAGGATCTAGGTGGGGTTCAACATGAGCAACTTCAAGTCTATCACTGTGTCGTGGGATCCATTTCGATCGATCACAAAAAACTTCGGGAATCGTATAATCACACGGAATGGGCCGGAGTATGGCTTTTGGAGAGGCGCCATAACGGCGTCGACGTGAATGAAAACAAAATCACAAAAAGTACAAATTGGAGTGCTTTTGTCCTTGTTTGGTGTTTAACTTGGTGGGCTGGGGCCGGATTTACGCCATGGATGACTTCAACTGCTGCACGAAGGTGGTAGCGTCAAAATTAGTTTGGCCGGCATTTGACTTGTAGAACAGTTCAACAAGGAGGCGAAGTGTCGTTCTTTAAACTAATTCTGCGGTCGTGCAACCAATGTCTTCTTTAACAGTCGACCGAATTTCGAGCATGACAAGGGGTAAGTGATCGGTCCAATGCTGGGGGTCTAGTTGGGCTTTTAAAGCGGCCTTCAGCTGACAGTGAAAGCGTTCGACCAAGCCATTTGCTGCCGGATGGTATGCAGCGGTTTTGATGTGCTCGACTCCGAGTAGCCGTTTGAAGTCTCTGAACAGCACTGATTGAAATTGTGTACCTCTACCAGTGGTTGCAGTCGTTGGGACACTATAGTTTGAAATCCACCCGTCCATGAACGCTCGCGCAACGGTCTCGGTATTCATGTTGGGGAGAGATATTGCTACTGGCCACCTGATGAAACGATCAACGCACGTCAAGATATACCGATGATCTTCTGAATACGGCAACGGCCCGACTATGTTAACGTGGACATGACTGAAACGTGCGTCAGGGTTAGCAAATGTGCCAGGGGTCGTGATGGTGTGCCGGTGGACTTTGGTGCGTTGGCAATCATTCTCGTATGTCCTTATGCATGTTCGGCCATACGAATCGGTCTGAAATCAGCTTGACAGTGACGCGAACGCTGGGATAAGACATACAGTGAATACTTAAAAACAGAGCATCTGAAGTTTACTGGTACAAATGGACAAGGGCAGACTGTCGTTGTATCGCATATGATTGTGCCTTCGCAGTTGATGAGGGGCAACCCCCGAAGGTTGAGAGAAGGAGAGATGCGACACTGCTGCAACTCCGGGTCGTTGTTTTGTTCTTGCACTAATTCTTTCAGATCAATGATGTCAGTTCAGTGTAGGCCACTTAGAGTAACTCTGGACAAGGCATCGGCGACGGTGTTTTTATCTCCTGCGACATATCGTATGTCCGTTGTGAAGTGTGAAATGTAATCCAACTGTCGATTTTCCCTCGGAGAATAACGGTCGGGCTTGGTGTTGAAAGAGTAAATAAGTGGTTTGTGATCCATCAGGATAGCAAAACGTCTGCCTTCCAACACGTTTAATGGCGTTTAATGGCGAGGAAGATAACCAACAACTCGCGGTCGAAGGTACTGTAGCGCGTTTGCGCTTGTTAAAATATGCGGGAGAAAAATGACAAAGGCAAGACTTGGCCGTTCACGATCTGCTGCAGAACCGCGCCGACAGCTGACTGGGATGCATCGGTCTGTAAAATGAGATCCGAATCTTCGTCTACATGCATGTGTGCTAGAGTCGTTACTTGTAATAACGCGTCTTCAGCTGCGAGAAATGCCGCCTTAGCCGGAGGTGGTAAAACGAAATGTTTAGGATTATCTTTTAACAAATCCGTAAGGGGTTTCAACAACTCCTAACAGCGAGGGATAAAACGACAGTAGTAATTTACGATGTCTAGAAACCGACGTAGGCTTTTCTGGGATTGCGATGGAGGATAATCTTTAAAAGCAGGTATTTTCTCTGGCAGGGGTTCAATGCCGTCACGATTGATTTGATGACCCAAAAAATCTATGGAGTCTACGCCAAAAACGCATTTCATCGGGTTTAGAGTTATGCCGTATTGATCAAAGCGTTCGAAAACTGCAAGGAGATGTGACATGTATTAGTGTGAGTCCTTGCTTGCTATCAGAATGTTGTTGATATAGACAAACACAAAATGCGGACCATGGAAGACTTGGTCCATGAACCTCTGAAAAGTCTAAGCTGCAGTTCGCAACCCAAATGGCATTCGGACGAATTCGTACAGTTCGAACGGAGTGGTGATTGCCGTCTTTGCTACGTCTTCTGGGGCCACCGGAATCTGGTGGTATGCCCGAATTAAATCAAGATTTGAGAAAATGGTCATACCGTGCAGACCGACGGGGAAATCGTGGATGTGAGGAATTGGGTACCTGTCAGGCACGGTGGCGTTGTTTAAAGCGCGGTAATCACCGCACAGACGCCATTCGCCGGGTGAGGTCTTAGGTACTATATGCAAGGATGAGGCCCAAGGGCTACCGAAAAACTGAATGATACCAAGTCGCAGAAGGTTCTCAAATTCAGCTTTGGCGATCGTGAGTTTCTCAGGTGGTAACCGACAAGGGCGAGCGACGATAGATGATCTTTTAGTGGTAATGTGGTGAAAGATGTCGTGTTTAACTTGTGACAGTGGGCCTGATGGATTGACAAGGCGTGGGAACTGTCGAAGCAGAGTTGTGAAACTGTTGTCTAGTAAGGCCGAACGTAATCCCAATGAATTAATCGATGTGACCTTCTCGTGGACGCACAAAGCCGTTGTGCTGTCCAACAGTTTCCGACTCCTCACATTCACCACGAGTCCAAAGGAGGTGAGAAAACCAACGCCAATGATTGGATGTTGTACATCTACAACGGTAAACGTCCAGGGAAATTGGCGACGGAGACCAAGGTCGAGAGTGACTAGGTTCTCTCTGTAAGTCTGAATGGTGGTGCGGTTAGCGGCCTGTAGGGTATACACCGGTTTGAGAGTATGTTTGTTACCAGTGGGTGGAATAACGCTGACCTCAGCGCCCGTATCAAAGAGAAAATTGTGGGACGTCGAACGGTCGAATACATAAAACAGGCGAAATAAGTACAGGCCAGTAGCGGCCGTCGCTAATATTGACTGGCTTAGTCGTTTCCCGTCTGATTTTGACCATTCCAAAAGGAACAGGGCTGATTGCAGCGACCAGCACGATTACCAAATCGACGATGGTAGCAACACGCACTTTTATCGAACTGTCGTGTGCGCGCCCTACTTTGTGGGCGGGATTTTGAGCGTGTTGGTGACCGTTTCTCTGCTAGCAGTTTCGCTAGAGTGGCTAGCTGGAAGGACATTTGTAAAAACTGCTCTCTCAGGTTTGAGACGTCTTGCTGAAGTGTTTCGCGGCTGCAAGACGCTTGCAGTTGAGCTACTTGCTGAAGAGCATAATTGTGTTGCACCTGGTCAGTCAACTCTGCTAGTTTGGTCAACGGTGTATCCTTCTCTAAAACAGCCAATATGTGACGGAGCTCGCGTGGGAGGTTCTGAAGCCACAACTCTCGCAACACCGGTTCGTCGACAGTTTGCTTGTTCGACAACTGAGTCATGTGTCGAAGCAATTGTGAAGGAGTACGATCTCCCAGTTCGACACCGGCAAGGAGCTTGCAGTGGTTGCCTTCGTCAGAAGCTGCCATTCTGTTAAAAATGGCCGATTTGATGACATTGTACGGATTCTCAACCGGATGCTCATAAATTATATCCGCAACTTCCGCAGTCACGGTCTCAAGTAAATTCGCGACGACGTTATTAAACATGGTGCGCTGTGAATGGATTCGCCGAAAAAGTCGTTTCCTGTTCAGTCTTAGAAGGCATAGTAACGAAGAGAGAAAAATAGATTTTTGGGGAGGACTATAGAAAGAAGACTGCAGAAAAAAAACCTTGGCAATATGTGTAATAAAAGTAAATACACAGGCTCACTAATTTGTAGGGGACTAAGCTAATACAAAGATATAAACGCCAATAGTCAGTTCAAAATGCAGTCTCTAAATAGCTCACTATAGGCAATTCCGATCTATGCGGAACAGGTGCACCAAGCAGACGAGACGCGCGCACCAACATGTATTGCTAAGCAGAAACAATTCAAACAAGTGGTGTTCATTCTGTACAAGGAAAAGTGGTGTAGACTGTATATAAAAATAAAGCTAAGTATGAAAATGTGTATGATACTCTATATCCTCACCAAGCAGCATGGCCTCAATATCACAAAGGGTTCCAGCTGTTGCCTTTGGGATTCTTCAGATGTAAACAAAATTTCTCCCAATCTGTTACTATCGTTCACAGTAAAATCGATTGGCTCACTGCCGTGTTGAGATAACGTCTGTTCCAGTCTGTAGGCTTGTCGAGCGTACGTATCAATATGCGGATAAACTATTCGTGGGACGCATTCACATTTTCATTTTATCGATCGTCAATGACAGAGTACATTCCGTTGATTTAAAAATCCTTATCATGCAATCAGAAAGCGGTGGGTAGTAATGAAGTAGTTAGATGAGCAGATAGGTCCTAGAGCGACAACAAACTAGCTTGAACATGACAATATCGTGTAAAGTGTTTGGCCACCGGTAGAGAAAATATTCATCTGCATAAATCGTTTGTTTGAAGTTGATCAAACAACAGACTTGCTCAATCGTCGCCCCCTCCCCCCCGAACCAGATGATGAGGCAACCTTCCTCACGGCAGCTGCGCGCACTTGTTCTGCGTACTCGCGAATGGTCATTATTCAGCTAAAACACAGTCTTGATCGACGCTCTAAGTATGCCTGCCAACTTGTTCTCGTGCCATTGTACAGTGCAGTATCATTAACACACAGCTGAACACCTCTCCAGGCATATAAAAATCAGTCAGCACGGGCAAGAAACGGGTCAATAAAATCGGTAACCAGCTTGATCACCGCTTGTTTCATTGACAGAAACGACCAAGCTGGCTTAATCCAATGGCATCAACCGTGCAACAAAGAACCAGCCAAAGGCGGTCCAACAGAGACATCAGCAACGGCTGAAGCGATCTCAGCTGTATGCCGTCGGACTTCTGTTGGGTCTTGCACCCATAGCTAAGACCTGGTTGCCTAGACAGCTTTGGTGCTCTTGTGGAAACCGATGCGTTCGTTTGATCCTTTTGATCGTGGCAGAAAGTTCTTCGTCTCGTCGTGTCATCGCTGTTTATCCAAAACTGGAAACAAATGGAAGGCATTGCTTATTTTTGTATTAATCTTTCCAACAGTAACGCCATCTGGTTCTGAAACTAATCTTAGTTCACAGTACGGTTCGACAGTCACGTGTATTTCTTGCCGATGTGTTAGTCACTTGGACCGGGGGGTCGCCAGTTCTCACAAAAAAAATTGGGTCTACATCATTTATGTGGGCGTAAGCCCGTATACCTCAAGCATGGATAACCCACTCTGTGATCTGGATTTCGGACGAACTGGAATGGTTCATTCTCCAATACCACAGTTGACCAGACAGTCAACCTAACAACGTCCTAAAAACGCGGACGACAAACGCGTAGCGCATTGGGGATCGCCTGATGGCCGTCGCAATTCGAAGCGTCATGCCGTATTTATTCCGTGAACCTTAGGCATATTGTTTAGCAGGGCAACCAACCCATGAAACCTCTTGTCTAATTAACTTCAATTTGTAAAAAAGGATACCGGACGGCTGTTCATTAGTCAATATTGCGGCGGAAAGTCGTACAATAAAGCAAGGAGTTGGCTGTTGTGTATACGCGCGTTTTAACGGAAATTTAAGCTAAAAACGCGAAAACGCTTCCATTTAAATATCCTGTGCACTTCTAGTTAGTTCTGTCTCTTTGGCTGGTATTTTCTGTCGTGGCTCTTCGCCCATCATTTCTGATCCGGTAATGGCTCGTGTGATCTCTAATGTTGTCCGTGCCCTTCCCGCTGTGGGCCTTGTCTGTATCTGACGGCAGCGTTGGGATATTATACCAAGTGTTATAATAACCGTGTTTCCAACATGTTAGCCAATCAACTTGTTTTACTTTTAATTTATACCCACTGTCTTTGAATTAGTGTTTTGTGCTTCCTTTTCGGCTTCACATGTTGAGTAATAAATTCAGCGCTGATGGAGGATGAGGTTTCTGCAGGCCACAAATAAACAAGTTAGCTGATTTCCTACACAATGAAATAACGTAGAAGGATACGTCAACTTTAAGCTGTTAAGCCATGTCAGTATCTGAATATCTATCCGAGATAATGTGAACTAATAAAACTGACTTGGTCATGCATTCACATAGCGAATTTGTTGCACTGAACTGAGACATTTGCTAATTATGAACAGATTGAAAGCTATAAATCATAATCATGAAGTATCATCGACCCGCCAGCCTCTCAACGACTCTGTTGTGATTAACACGCAAATAGGACAGTGTTCGTGAGTCGTTGCTTTCACTTAAGCCAACTCCGTGCATTAAGATGTGCAAGTTGTAAGGCTAACCCAGTGCATGCACATACACTGACTTGACAAGAATAAGTTGAACTAGACCGAAGACAACAGAGAAATAACTTACAACTGGGACGTGATCAAAGAGGGCGGTATGAGACACTATGCGCTCCAAAACGATTAACGAATTCTTCGAGTTATGTGACACGACAGCAGTTAACCGAGACGTCGAGGCAACTCATCAATGTTTGACATGCACATTAAAATTGAAGCCAAGACCAAATCAAAGTCTAAGAAGAATGATACAGAGAATTCAGAACGGATCGGGTGCTGCTTTGCAACAGAATAGGTAGGCTACAGGATCAAATGTTTGTTTTACACGAACCAAGGGACAGCATCAAACACGACTTGAAAATAAACTAAATATTAGTGCTCATTAGTATTGCAATTATTGGTGAGCAATAAAAGCTTTGGTGGACGTCAATCAGAAATAACTCTAATATAGCAATCCAGCCCTTGAATGATTCGGTGAACACTGAATACACAGTAGGGTGTTTGTGCAATAAAGTCCAGCTGCTGGTGTGGCTTTATTGCTTAGCTGCCGCGTTCGGTTCCTGCTGTTGGTTCGAATCTAGCCGAAGCCCGAATTTTTCAGAGTGCGATTGTTATCAACGGCCGAGGCTATTGCTATCAGACTCCACAACCCCTGCCTATGTGCCCAAAAACAATTCGTACAAACCCTCCACCTCATACTTGACAAACTTGCTATTATACTCACTAGTAGTCATAAATGCGATGGCCTCATTTCTAATGGAGTCAGATCACCAAATCACCAATAACAGTGCCATCTGTGTTGCAAGAAAAAAATCCTTTATGTCATTCCAAATAAGCCCAACAACGCATAAGAACCGCAGTCTCGAATCGATCGCTATTCGGTTACATAATCCCATCTATTTTTATGTGAAGTCGGTCAGGAAACTTGGGCAGTTTATAACAAATCATCAAAGCCCGACATAAATATCGGAAATCAGATTAAACTCGAATAAAGACAGAAAGGACTAATACTGGGTAAGGCGCATATAAAAAGTACACCATCTTTAGGGTGAAAATGTACTACTGACAAACAAGAAAAGAATCGATAATCCAAAGAGAATGTATACTGGTAGTGTGCAATAGTGTGATGTGTGGAGCAGCCGTATTTAGTACAAATCAATAAAGTGTTATTTGGTTGTTTAAATCTTTATTTAGTGTGTTGCACTATGCGATCCATTCAGGAAGCTTGCTGGGGAAAAAAATGATGCAACGAATTAGATATCCAAACCGGTATTTAGCTCCATTTTGTGAAGAACAAAAGGGAAATAAAAACCGATAAGATCAGTTAATACTGCCGAATCGTGACAAGGGGAATGTGTGCTGTGCTGATGACCATTATCCAATAAGTCCTTGGGCAATTAATTTGGTTTTAACTCGTTGTGGTTAAGCCAAATCTAGTGGTTCAGGTCAATAGTCAAGTCTTGTACAAGATATTCATAGATCAACAAAAAGCCGTGTTATAAATGGCCGATAACGGAGGAGTGGTGGACAGGTGAACGGGCACATACAGATCTGTAACTAAAAACTAGTTGAATAGAAACGGTGAGCAGAATAAAAAAAACATTTGAGGTAAACGAATTAAGATGTTGAAATACGATCCAATTTATTGAGACAGAAACGGGGATTACCACTGTTATCAGACAAATACATTATGAACCAGCAAAATTCCCTTCAGTTAGAACACCAAGAAGAAACAGGAGAATGATAAACCCAATACTCGAGCATGCGTGCTTTTGCAAGGCACGGGATAAGACCGTATACGATGATTAACTATGAGTTTATCGCCTGAGTATAAAGTGTGCCATCATCAACGTACCACATCAAAGTGTGGCCTAATGTGATACAGAAGTGTTTAGCGGACTGGGACATACCAAAAAAAGTGTGTTTTTAACCTGCAATTATTACAAGTTGTTCACAAGGCGTTCTACTTAACGAAACTAGGGCATAGATAGATTTAGATGCATCGAGTGTTCGACAAACTAGTCAGTTGTACGACACCATTCTCCACGGTGACTGAGGATTACCAAACTGGGGAAACTACAGGATCTGTAAAGGCTACCATAAATTAGTCCTTTTGGGTGAACAAGAAACTCACACAAATGGAAACGAGAGAAATGGAAGGGGGGTAACAGTTCAGGAAACAGCAGAATTCCTAACGGATGGTGCATACGCTCTACTGGAAACGATTGGAACAACTGACGCCTAACAAGGTTGTTGAAAATGTTTGAATGCCATAATTTATGAGAAAACATAGAAAAAATTCGTGTAGTTCACAGTGCGAACGCCCCTCTGACAGCTGTGCTACACACGAGGCGTTCTGGTCCACAGTACTCCGAGGTGACAGCACTGCGTTTTTGATGCTAAACCGTCACAACGAGGCATAATGACCAGTGACCTATACATCACACAGTCACGTGGCATGGTGCCAGTGCCAACAGGCACACTGCAATCAGCGGACCAGGGTGATATTGGACAAACCGGCATTGATACTTAACCTTTCAGTGAGTGCACAGTCAATTGAAAAGCAGGACAAAATAAATAACTTGCTTCAGACGTGTTGTAAAAAATAGGTAGTATGGATGAAGTAGTGCTTTATGGGAGTCACTGTAATAAAAGAATGTAACGTTAGCAAACGATGATTGCGGTTGCATACGTGCATGATGTGGCTACACTCAAACCTTCAGGGCGTGTTAAGTTGAAAGGAAAAGTTTGTCTGTAGAAGCTTTGGACTGACTGAATCAAACATATTTGCGCGCATATTCAAAGGTTCCTAACAGCTTTAAAATCAAATGGAGCGTAGAAGCTGGAAGATACATTTTTCATAGAACGATAACCCTCGGAAACCCTCATATTAAATCTATTTTTTGACCGCTCCGATGTCTGTGGCATCAGGTCAATATGGAGCAAATGGGTAAACGTCTTCTGCTGTATTACCCTATTGATCTAAGCACTACCGTGAATGTACAGTTTGTGTCATTTAACGGGGAGTATCCCTTCAGATAGTACATGCTGCCAAGATCCACAAACAACAGGTAAAAGATTTAGACTGTTTGTGATGTTCCTTCATCATATACGCCAAACTTGGATATGTACATTGTGAAAACTAGATGGATGAGTCTCTGAGAAGGATCAAGAAGCGCAGAATGTCATGTTTAAGACACATGAAAATCACATATAAAAACGTTTGTGGAAAGTAGATAAAGTACTTCAATATCAAACGGAAGAAATGCAGTGGTGGCATGCACAAAGTAAAACTTTATCCTCAAGTGATGTGTAGATTGTACCTAGGTTGTGTTCAAAGAAGTTCATGTCAGTTTAAAAACTATATGGAAAGCGTCATAGAAACAGTGATTGCACTTATGTTATTTTCGATGCGAAAAATAATGTTTTACTTAAAGGAATGAGAGAAGTATCTATTCATAAATGTTATTAACTATAGGTGATCAAAGATGGGCATCTACCATGTGTATGGACCATACTGCTCACAAATGGCATAAGTCAGCATCTAAGTAGCACGCACGGTGTTTCAGCAAAAATACCTGTGCCGACTTTGAGTTATGAGCTATAGGATCCAAAATGTTGACAGCGAAATAATCTAGTAAACGCCGTTAAGGTATTAAAAAGAGTACGAAAGTAACTGTAAAGTCCTAACCACGTTGTGCAGATTGCTGTCTCCTGGAATGGTAAGTATTTTCGCATACCCTAGTGCAGTGAATTGATAATAGCTAATAAGTAATGAGAAACTACAAGTTTTCCCTTTCTAATTCAACTTTGTCTTGCAAATTTTCAGCCGTATCATGCACTTGTTTAATGTGACTAAACTTTGCAGCAGTGATTGGTATTTTTCTGTTTATGTAGTTTGGTTTTTGAGCCTTGTCGCTCTATTGTAGAGTACTATGTTTTGCTAGCTTCCAGTTAATTACAATGGTCACAAGCATTCCAGTTAAATTTTCATACGAAATGGAAACATAAAATGTTCCCGGATGGAACGTATGATCATGAACAGACAAAATTAAAAAAACATGCCAACTCAATTTTCTCGCAGCATAAAGATCTATCATAACATCGTTTAGCGACGGACTTGTCTCAAAAGGTTTTCGGACTGCACTTGTCTGACTGAGCTGCAATTGACTGACAGATCGTACCACGATTGTTTAAGCGATATAGCCCATGTTTACCCAAATCAGATCAATCAACGATTCGGTGTTTAACAAGCAACTGATTAAGACAATAGCTATTTTGTTCGGACTGCAACATATTCGATGAACGAAGCGTTACACATCTAAAGTCGCCAAATTGCTTTAGGCAGTACAGAGTTGAAGACAAGATTCGTAAAATATACACTACACTACACAAATGGAGTCTTTTCGATGAAACGTAACAGTTAACAATTAAGTGTGATAAACTGCTCAAAATCAGGAAAGATTTAACCACACTTTTTCAAGTTATAGAAGTAATAGCATGTAGCTTGTAAAAACAATTAGTTTTCTATGCATACAGCAGATGAACCCATTGCTTTTGACATCTGAGTGTATGAGACAAGAAACTGCTCGGTAAGATGTTTCAAGTACTCCACACTGGTACGTTCGACAACCACTCTGAGCCTCACCCAGTCTCATACATTCACAATTAGGGTTGAATACCAGAAGCATTCGGGCCGCAAAAGTAGTAAACCCTTAAGGTGATTGCCCAACGACTGATGAAAATTGAGATGCACATCCAACCAGCTTACTCCAAGAAGTAACATTCTTATGATAACCCACAACATAACTAACAACAAATATTACTGCTAACGGATCTACGCAGTGAAACTGTCCCTTGAAATGGTCCTTGATAGGATAAATTATTCATCGCTGCTTTGAATAACGAGCACTATTCGTGTTGGTCAATATTTTCAACATTTTGTTTTCCACACGCATTCAACAGTCTTAGTTGCAAGCACAATGTGGAGATTCATCGGTCTTAACTAACAGACTCCACCATTTCATTGGTCGATCACTAGGACACTGCCTACCAAAACCTTGTCTTTAGCACGGTTTGCCTGCTAGGAGGACTACATAAGGGCATAAGTGTTATGAGCGCAAACAGCCCGCCTGAATATTCATTACAAGGTATTTGAAAATATGCAAACAAGAGTGCAAACACGGTGACAGCAGTGAATCACAAGCCTCTTTGTTGGTATGTCCCACACACTGTATAAACGTGATCTTAATGGTTGTCCTCCTGGGGTCGAGAACCGCTCATTAGTTTATGCGCATTTGAATCGTGTAATATTAATGATCAGCAATGTAGTACATTATACAACAATTTCTCTCTTTCTCATATTACTTGACTTCTTGTAACTTAATTACGATTTCTTTCTCACCGACACAAAGTTGGCCCTTGATTGAGTGATCTTCTTTTGGTTTACTCTGTCAGCGTATCGTGCCACTGTTCTAATTCACCGTCATCTAATTGTTTCGTCCCGCCATTCCGCACGGTCGTCTGGAAAGTATCGTATACAGACCTTTACATTTGGGTGGAAGTTTTATTGAGCCTTGGCCGCTGACATCTGTGTTCTGATGAGTTTGACAGTTCATCATTTATCCTAAATTAAACATTCTCACCTCGCCCAGCTGCTGATTGCTTTTTCACGTGTACCCTTAAGGTTTCCGAATTCCGTTTTACTCTTCTTTTCATGATTGATCCATTAGTAGAATTACTGTAATGTGACGATAATTTATATCCTTCACTATCCATCGAAGTCGAGAGGTTCTACTGTAAATTAACTGAAAAGGAGGCTTTTTCATGTGGACCAGTAACACTAGTTGTAGAGCGGATTCCCAGTCATCTCTCTTAGCTGATAACCATTCTCTGGTTGTTCGGCAGTCCCACTTAATTGTGATGCGGTTTCGTCTGTATACGATTAATTCACAATTGCTGTATGTGTGTTCGAAATTCTTAGTTATCAAGATATCTCCTCTGATCCGGCGAGATAGCTTTTGGTACGCCGTGGTTCGCCATGGTATTTCCTTCATCACCACGTCTTCCACAGTAGACGCCTTCGGGTCTGGGACGCCAGTCGCACAATCCGAAACTCATTTTGAGACGTTCTTCGTCTACTTGTGCCCAACAAAAAAAAACAAAGACGTAGTTGCTCAATTCAAGCACATGATCGGTTATAAAATCATATTAATGTAGAAGCAACACTCAGCGGGTTGATTTGTTTCTTGGGTCCTTTACAGTCTTAATCCATTCTAGAGGTTTGTAGTTCGTATCCACAAGGAAGTGTTGCTTCCTTTTCCAGTACCAAGACGAATGCCAAACATCTCTTCTCAAGGAATGAATACTTCTGCTCTGCTGGCGTCAGGACTTTGTTGGCATACTTGATTACTCCGAACTTTTACTTGAGTGTTGCCCCAATGCTACGGTCACTAGAATCTGCCCTTTGATGAACGGTCTCTCTGTATTTAGAAGTTTCAGTGTTGGTTGTTGCTTGTTCATTTCTTGTTGTACTAATGAAACTGATCTCAAGGCATTATCGCTTAATTCAAACATTTTACCCTTCTGAAGCAGTTCATACAATGATGACGTTATAGAATGAAGTTTTTCGCGAAACAACTGAACTATCCAGCTCCATCTAGAAAGAGACTCAGTGTGTGTTTACAATTCAAAGTTGTGGACTCTAGTGGTCATCATTTTCTATGGTAATAACCTGATTTCACCGTGGCCAACCTTGTATTCCAGTAACACTAAGGCTACCCAAGGTCTACCTTAGAATAATTGATCCAACGTTAAAAGTTCTGAATTTGTTTCAGGAAATATACCCAATTTGTGCTATCGACTGTCTCATTATTATCTCCATACACCACCACATTATCCATTGCTTGTAAAGTGTTAGCGAACAAAAAGGAATTCACTTCTTGTCAAAGTTGGGTGGTATTTAATTGCTATGTCGCCCCTTAGCGGTTCGACCAGCTGCAAAATGCGGACATTTGTTTCCCCTTCACAGAAGCGACTCTATTCACTTGGAGCATCCTCGCAGTGTATTCAGTACCGCCTTCGCTCTGCATTCCATCAACAACCGCAGGACAGCCAGCTTCAAACGGTCGGTCTGGAAGAAGTAAGCTAGAATATCTCCACTCTCGAAAGGATGCGGCCAGGATATTTCCATCCTCGGATCCGTCTCGATGTCAATTGTTATGACCGCGGGTGTTTCTCTTGGGGACTCGTTTATTTTCGAGTATCCATTGCAAGGTACACAGGGATAAACAAGCGAGAGGGCGGTCGATATGCTGAACGGCTGACGAGCACCCAAATTCGGTGACGGTGGTGGACTGCAGATCTCTTTCGTCGGCCTGTCCAACATAGTGCATAAAAATGTTCCCAACAATCTCTCCCAGCTTCTGATCCTCTTGGCATCGACTCGCATCATACTACTCGTTGGTGACGCTACATATCATACAACATCACCGGAGTAGTTAAATGTACTGAATTGAGTGTAAGCGAATGATACTGAGGATGAGCGAGTGACAGATGTCGTCTGCTACGGTCGCGTGAGGAACTACACCACTAACTGGACACAAACTCAAACAAAATGGTGTGGCGTTGTCAAAGGTGTGCATGCTGACAGAGTACAACGTTGACCATTTATCATACAAATGCCATACTACACCTTTCAATACATGTATATTGAGCTACTCCGTTCGCTTCTTCGACTGTTATCAGAATGATCAACCGCAACGAAAACCATATGAACCGGGAGTATGACTGAACGCTGTTGCCACTGCATGCATACACTTTGAATATGCGTGGTTTTAGGACAGTCGCGCGATCTTCTCAACATAGTGACTGTAATTTCAACCACTACATCTGGTAGCGTTTAAAACGTTAGAATTACGAAAGCATTCCCATGTGTCTGAGATGTCAGTGACGAACATCCTTGGTGGCTTGCACGAGTTGCCCGGAACAATAAGTTTATGAAAATTTACGCCACTGTTGCGCCATGTGCGGGAAAAGATAAGGCCAAAATGTGTCGATGAATAATCTACTGATCACCATCGCACCATCACATGTTAAGAAAGGCAAAATGAAGCGCCACATAGTTGCAGCCCTCAATGACATACACATTTTCGTCCAAAGAAATTTAAACTGTCTTCGACGAATGCTTAAAAAACCCATTTAGGTTAACAGGGAAATAGAGAAATTTGGTTATAATTCATGATACCCAACTTGTGACCATTAGCTAGCCAAACCGAATTGTTGCCAACACGAGGATAGAATGGATTGGATGGCAGATATCAGTCGAATGAAGATTCGTAAAGTAGAACGTAAACGCACATATCAGGCAACTTCAAACCGAACAAACGAGGACTAATCTGTCACTTGTTTTCATTTTCATCGCCCCAACAAGCTAAGCAAACAATGTTAGCAAATGCGCCCCTTAGCACTTGAAAAAATCAGATTCTTTTGAAAGTGTTTCGCATTGAAAGAAAAAAGCTCCTAGCCAAAATTGTAAAAGAGAATAAATTATCAGAATGAGACAAAATTTCAGTAAATACCTTAATTTTATAAGACATTACCACGCAAGGTATGGGGTGACTGAAGCTTTGCACTGTAACGTGGCATGTTACCGGATGGTTGATATCTGTTGCGGCCATGTTCCCAATGTCGCAAATGGTTGACGCATTCTTGTTCTATCGTCTGCTTTTTGGTCGTATCAGCTGTTGACAGTCTGAACAAATCGAGTCAATATGTTTTTGGTTTCTGATTGGCTGGTTGTCAGACTAGTCCCATTAATGGTTAAAATGAGGACACCCGTTTTGGGTACTGTACTGAGTGGCAGAAATCCATTGTACGCTCCCATACTTCGCATCCTGATTCCGTACAGTTGGTACGATCAGTGGCAGATCACCAACTAACATCACTTCATTATTACTTGAAGCAGTTCAGTCACTTTCGAAGCAGCAGCACGAACAATATGAAACCACTCAGTTAAAGTTGATTAAAGCCATGACGCATAAAATGGCAGCTCAGCAGCACTCAGCAGTTGCAACGAAACACGCTCAGTAGTGTAACTATACTCTGCCAAAGAACCCACGTGAATCTTCATTCAAAGATACTGTACAGTGTTCAACTCGTATTTCCGGTGAGCGCACGTCATTTTTCAACACTCTAATTGCTTAACTCACTAAGCAATATTCGGATGGATTTTTATTATTTACTGGTGTGGCCAATCGTGAGTATGAGAAATTCAGGTTGTCAAATCTCACCGGTAATCAGCTTAAAACGCTTAGTTTTTTGTGTGGATTTAAATCAGCATCTGATATGGATATCCGTACAGGTCACTTATCGCATCTAGAAAACAACCCAAATATGATATTGCAGACTGTGACAGACGATTATTAAATCTCAAAGTCGACACCAGAGTGGCTGAAAACAAGCGCAACGGCGAAGAAATCGTCGATATGTGTGTCATCAATAAAGTAGGAAGTATCCAGACAACACAACTCTCAATAAGGTCACCGAGCGTTTTTCGGTTATTGTGGAAGTTTACAAACTTCGAAATCACCTGTGCGAAAGATGTGGAAACGTGGAAATAAAGATGTTCATTGTGGAATAGCAAACTCATAGTAACCAGAAGTTTTCCTCATGTAAATAGCGACAGCATCAATGACCGTTTCTTATTTTCGACGACTATTCGCTCAACCTGGTGTTGCGGAAATTTTAATGAAGGACAATGGACCACAGTACAGTTCAGTAGGATTCCGAGCATACTATGTCAACAGCGGCGTTTATCGCGTATTCGCGCTCGTTCATCATCCACAGTCTAATGGCCAAGTGAAACAATTCGTGGACAAGTCTAACAGGGCCTTACAAAGATTGGAAGGACAAGATAAAGTTGAGGAAATGACTGATGTTTTTCTGAGAACCTACCGTTCAACAGATAACCGAGCGACGCCTAAACAACAGTCGCCGGTTGAAGCATTTTTGGGACGATATTTGAGAACTCCACTGGATGCCATAAGGTCAATAACCCTTCCAACGGAGAGGAAAAAGCCACTGCAATTGCAGTCATGGGACACGCTCCAGGTATTTCTGACCGGCAGATGCAGTCTATGTGTGGAATACACGTCACATCGGGGAAGTTTGGCTATCATGCTCAAGTTTTAATCGTAAGAGTAATACTATCTATCGAGTTGGGGTTGGAAACTCCATCTGGACACGTCACTTCAATCATTTGAAACAACGAGCTGATGTTAGCCACGATTACAAACGGTCCAACAACTAACTGCCGATCAACATATTGCTTGATACCTTTTCGTTAACGCCAAAATACCAATCACTCGCAGCCACCTCAGACACTTTTGATCTTCGCAAATCTAATCATGTTCGTCACTCAATCAGAGGTTTAGGTGCTAACCCCGGAAAACATTTTTATGACGGGATTAACTCGATTTTGTTGAAAACGACGATGTTCCGGACGCGTTCCTACTTTTTTCCAATCACCTGCTTGTCCGTTTTACCAGCTGCTGGTAGTCCGAACAAATTGGATCAATAGGTTTCTGCTTTCTGATTAGTCGATTGCTAGACTGGTCACATTAATGGTTAAAGTGAAGACATCCGTTTCGATCCTGCATTGAGTGACAGAAATTCACTGTACGCTCTCAAGCCTCGCGTTCGGATTCCGCATGCTTGGTAGGGTTGTGACAATATTACTGATGTAGTTCCTGTGCAGGTCTCACTGGGCCTTTAGCTCATGTTTGTTCCTGTTCCCCCCTTCTGCAGGACTGTCGCATTTTGTAGGAACGCGATACCCACACTGCACACAGTTGGTACACCAGCATACCAAGCAACTTATAGCTTGCCTGTAACAGTACAAAAATATTCCGCGGTGATGCTGATTAGGCGTACGTCTTTCGAGAGAATTTTATTCAACGCAGAATAAGGGTAGCAGGTAAGATGCATTGAGAAGAATACTCTATAGATTTCTCGCAAGTAAGTGTACGCTTTAATAAAATATAACACTAAGATGTACATAAACACCGCTAACTTTAAAGAAGACAGAAAACTCTGATAGAATTCACAGAACCAAGAGATAGGCAGTGTAACCGGTGCAGTGGTGTGTGTGCGAATATAAAACTAACAGCCAGCGTTAATGGAATTAGCACATATCTGAATCAATTCAGCCACAAACGTCCATTTCTGACAGATACAAAAATCACATACATAGAATACTTTATGCTGGAAGCTATCATAACGCAATAACTTAACGTTAAAAAAACAGGATAGTCGGCCCCTACTCAATTATGGTTTAGGAGGCTATGTAACCAATTCGGTAACTGTTGACAAAAATACGCATCTTCAGATTCATCATGTCTGTGGGTTTTCAATAAACAGTGTTCTTATCTGATGTTTTTGATTCCATGCTGGTCAAACAGTAAATTGTGGCATATGCCTGTGGCATATACCTGTCAGCATCGAGCACTGAAACAGTCTGAAGCAACATTCGGGTCGTTGGACCCAGGTTGATTTGTGTGAGTGGATTAAAAAGAATTGCAGTGGAGGTTGTCTTCCAAGTGTCAACCAAATAGGGTTTAAAAGTGCCCGGCTGATCCAGTCATCGCCTTAGAATGTGGTAATACTCTTCAACTCGAACACACTCAAACCGAAACGAGATTGACCTACATAGTAGCTTGCTTATTCAATACGTAAGTTCTGAAACTGTCTACTAAATATTCAGCCATGTTTACTGCCCGTGGTCTTCAGGCAGGTATTTTCACAGCGGTACAAGCTAAATCGCTGCTGAACAGGCATGCCTCACTAGCTTTTCCGTACACCTGGCGACTTATCACTCGACGACGTGGTCGTGTCAACGTGCGAACCCACGTGACCACAAAGCAGATACGGAGTGCTAACTATACAGAATCCAAACGCTGTACCACTAGCGTAAGAAAAACGCTGCGTTTGCTGTTTTTTTTTCTGGAAACTGGAGAACTGCCTGTAAGATGAACCGTGGCCTTCCAGATAATTCCAACGAATACTGGTCCGAAGTACTATCGGCTCATCCACACGTTGATGAGCGACCATCTCGTACAATTCTGCCTCCGGACTGGTCTCTGATCAACCCGGTCACTAGAGAAGTACCGCGCACCCTGAAGAACATGGAAAACAGCGCTCCAGGTCTGGACAAACTGTTGCCCAAACATCTGAGGCGCATGAAAGCTGATGTTCTGGCCGGATACTTCAACCCATTCTTGCTAATCCAAGGTTGCCCAATCCACGTATGCCACTCCCAAATCATGCTTGTACCCAATGTGAACAATCCTTCATCGTCCTCCGAGCTCAGACCTATCGTCGAATCTTCAACGTTGATACGCTGTTTCCACAAAATATTGGCGGATCGTTTGAATACGCGCGGTGACCAGAAGATGAAGTACTCATTAGCATTGAGACGAGTCCATCGTAACATGCTCAAAGCTATAGATTGTACGATTCGCCCGTTTGTTAGGCAGTGGCTTCACCTTTCTACATACACACCAATCAGCTACATCCACACCCCAATTCGTTTGGACGGTCCAGACATCCCGAGTTTGTCCACCACTATTCCCATCTCGTGCAAATCTCGAGTGGAGGGACTGCTCTCTAGTCAATGTCCAGCTCTGCGAAATGTGGTCAAAGATAATTCGCTTGGTTCTCTCTTGAGAGAGGTGAACATCTTGGTACGCGTTCAGGGTGTAGTGGTGACGAACAAGGAGGAAGCCCATGCGACATGGATAGATAAACTCTACCATTCGCTTGACGGCCGTGGTCTTCAGGCAGTGTCACTCTCCCCACTCTCTAATCGTTGGCTGTTTAATCCAGACCCCATCTTCCCCAGATTTGTATTCGTGTCATCAAGCTCACATGTAGTCTCTTGCAAACTAAGATCCGAAATTCACGAGGTGGCCCAGGTAACCACTCAGTTCTCTGCCGTGGCGACTGCGATCAACCGGAAAGCCTTGCTCATATTCTGCAATCATGCTGGATTACCCATGACATGTGTTGTGCTCAACACAACTGCGTGGACAAAGACCTGGCGAAACTATTGCGCAACATGGGCTATACAATGTTCAAGGAGTTGCGATTACCAATGGCGAGCTCGTTCGTCAAACCAAATGTGATCACGGTTCGTGACGGCGCTGCTGTAGTGCTTGACGTCAGTATAGTGGAAGACTACCGAAGCCAACTTGCCTGGACTGACAAGATCGCTAAGTACAGAACCGATTATCATAATGCTCCCATTCAAACGGTTCTCCATACTTTGGGCTGTGATGTGAACTCTGTTTCTCGTTTATCTGTGATCATCTCTTTTCGCGGTATTATATTCCCCTCTTCAAGTAGCGCTATTCTTCGACTGGGAATGACTTCTTACGCAGTCACGGATTTGTCTACTGACTGTTCTAGGTTCCCTAAAAACCTAAAAATCTGGCATTAACTGTTGCCATCTCTCTGACAGTTGTCTCACTATGAAGGACATTTTTCTGTCCCGATGCGTGAGCCTTGACTGTGATGGCAATCCTGTGGCTCAAATAGCTTGTGATTTTGTGCAACAGACCGTTTATCTTTTTTTAAAATTATTTTTGCATGTATCTTTTTTTCTTACCATAAGACCCGTTTGTTATATACGGCACAAATAACTTTTCATTTGATGACTGGACTGTTAACGTTTGCTACTCTTGTGAGAGGGCTCGCCAACTGTTCATTGTTGCTAACTATGCAGCGCCTCACATGTGACAGACAGTTTGTTTTTACATTTACCTTTTCACATCTGTTGCTTAATTATGGTGTCACCGTTTGTTCTTTCCTTGAACGAAGATGTGTATATTGCTCTTCAAAATAAACGATAAGTTCAGAAACTGCCTACTGAATCTTCAGCCATGTTTACTGGGATAAGTGTGCTAGCGTGTGACACGGCATAGTGAGACTTTTTTATGGTGTCTGTACTGTTATCAGAAACAGCTTAATGTTACTCAATGAGTGGGCTATATGTAGGAGTCTCATAACGCTTCGGATGACTCGTCTTTGAACACTCAGTGAGTAACCAAACGCTCCTGAAATAAGACGGATCAGACATTTTGTTTATCCTCCGATGAAGGCGGATGATAGGGGCGGAAAAAGTGGAAAAACTTCAGGGTAGACAGTTCAGTAACTGCCTCCTAAGGAATTCTGTATAACTTGTGGTTTTTGGCATTGACTACATAATTTGTTTATGGTTCATTTGATTTTATAGAGCACTCACATCTGACTTGCACGTGGACAAGTCTAGCTTGTTGTCGATATGACAGTACCCGGCACAGTTTTGATAGTAAATGTGCGTGACTTTATAACTTTAAGTGTCAGACGACAGGCTGTAATTTATGCATCATTGATTGAAATAGTCCAGGTCATTGTTAAGTTTAAGAAGCAAATCGTGATGTGAAAACTAGTCACAAACTCAATGTAACTCGGTTTAGAAGTTATGATCGGTTTGTGTAGGAGTTGGTGTATCTAACAAGGAAAAATCCGACGTTTTTATAAAAATGAAAAGTTCCGTTAATCGAGGCAAGTTGGCGCCTGACAAAAGGTCAGCTGATCGACGATCAAAGCATAAAGACTGAAAGTAATTATCGAGGCAATCGTTAAACGAAGCATTGGATATGACAGAGATTACGCACACAACGAGATACGATAGTCTCAAGGAATCCCACGACAGTCCACTGTAGTGTTTGATTTCAGTATTTAGTCTACTTGTACTAATACCCGTCCCCAAAAATGAGAATTCATTGAAAACCCTACGTTCATTTCAAAATAAGCAAAAACGTTCCGAAACTGACTGCGGTCAAACTAAGTTCATGTAGCTACACCAAGTTAGTTGAGTAAACATGAAGCGAGCTAATCTTGAAGCAGGTTAGCCTTGTAAAAAGGTAACCACATGCTATTAGCAAATATCATCTGGAAAATGTATGTGAGGGCACGTTAGGTATGTTCTGGACGGTGAACATAATGATCATAGTGGTTTCAAAACAATGTAATCAGTCAAACAAGCTCAGCTGTAGATCCACTGCGACAATAGCGATGGGTGAGTTGCAAAATGGTCATATTTCGTCTTTCACGATAGCGAACGCAGACGAAAGAGGTGGAGGCTGTACGATTTATGCGTGAACAAAATTTCGATATATTGCTACAGGTGCTTAACGTAAACGGTTCAAACATGCAACATTTTAAACAGTAAAAAAGAAGACACAGAGGTCATAGGTCATCCGGTATCGGAACAAACAATTCATGTGTTCACAGAAGACGAGCGATAACCTCGGTTTGTTATCGGTTCGGCTTCATAGTATTGAACGTAAGAACACCAGCACAGTCCAATTGTTTTTAAAATAACCAGTGGAATTTTTCCCCCTGATTACTTTGCACTGAACTACATGACGTGGATTTGCGTGTGCACTAGGTGAATAATCATTTATCTAGAGTGGTTGAAGCAGTTTGTGAGTCCAAACAAAGAAGACAAAAGATCCGCATCCAACAATGTGTATCCGAGAAAATTTTGTTACACCCCTACAGGTGCTTACAATGGGAGGTTTGAAAATACAGGGTTTCAAATGCAACTAGGAAGGAATAAAGCCCATCCGCAAAACTGAGTATCGATATTGGATAGCAAGGGCCTACGAGTGGCACAGTCAACATTTGTCTCACGATGTGAACAGAACTATCAACTGCGTGTTGTGTCACCGGTTGACATTTCGTGATCGATACCGTTGTTCGCCATCATGTTGCATGACAGCTGTGAATGCATGGTTTGAAAGATAAATGGTGGCTGATCATCAACGTGATCACTTTTCAATAACGAAAGTCGGTCCAACGGTCAGTTGATGTCCTGAGAACGCGCAAGCATGAACAAATACTGGTTTGGTGGTGGTGATGGTGGTGATAGTGTAGGTGTGAGATGTCAAGTCAACAAATGTCTATACCAGCCGTTCCGGCTGAGTGACTCAGACGTCAGCCAGGTACTGGAGATTAGCTGTGAAAACCATGTATAGCAAGTTAGTCGATCAGTTGTTCCGCCATAGATAGCTGCATAATAAGACACGAGAGAAAACGGAATATGCGCCAATATAGTGATCTTCGTTTATATCTTTATTAGTTTGCAAGACGTCCATATAAATAAACGTTGTACTGAGTATATGAAGAACTTCATTAACCTTTAGGTGCATTCACAGGAGAACAATAGAATAAAATACGTAAGTTCTCGTTCATCGTTTGGCGATATCGGTTCCGCATAACCAGTTGCCGTATATGAGTGAATTACGTTTGTATAATCAGTCAGCGGGATGTTTTCTACAACCTTCTAATATGATACGCCCCAGGTGGCCATAGCTATAGCAGTCCAATTCAAGATTGTATCAAGGATGAGTTTGTACTTCTAAGCCAAAAAGATTGATCAATAATTATGCAGTATTAAACAATATCTAGCAACTTGATTGAGTACAGCAGTACAAAACACCACGTGACCAACTGTTTGGTATTTCATAGGAAACCGTTTAAAGAAAAAGTTTTTAGACCACTAACGATATGGTCGAAGAGAAATTGTTCATAAACTGAAGCATCACTTTGAAAGAGTGGGAAGGACCTGCTTCTGATTTCTATTAACAACATAATTAATGATAACAGACCAATGACTTAAACGTATGCCCAACTTCTATAAAAAATTTGAAAAAAAAAGTTTAGAGAAGACAAATGGAATTGACGACACTCAATTCATAAGATTTGGATGAAAACCTAAGCTTAGAAAGAAAAACCACCTCGTTACATAGAACGGAAAGCAAACAGGTATATTGCAACACGGTTTCGAAATAATACGTTTAAATTAAGTTGTTACAAAGGCCATGGTTGCACATCTCTTACTAATCCATCTTGAATGTTCCCGCCATGTTCGAAATCATTCGACAATGACCTGCCTGCATGTACCGTGATGTTACAATGCAAAACAAGCTGATTGATGCCTATCAGAGGACCTAACATGGAGATACCATTACCAGGACACGCCCTTCGAAACAATAGGTACAAGGTGCATTCAAACTATTATGCGAGCGCATAATTAGATTTATTAGTAAATATATAATACAAGGCCTACAACAACAAACGTTATGTCCTTTGCGATGATCTCTCAGGCTAGGCGGAGGCTGATAGGCTGCGGTCTGATAAACAACAGTTCGAGGTTTGAAAAAAAACTTACCCCTAACTCTAGAATTAGCCAACCTGTTTCTTACCTACTGGTTTTTGAATCAAAGACTATTCTGGTTAAGAACCCCAATTATATTTCTTGTTTATATGTGGAAGTATTCACACAACAAAACTCTTCCAGTAGATCGTTCAAGTCATACTGATGATATCCCAGATTTCGATGCATTATATGCACACATCAAACGGATCAATTGGTGACGAAGGCGTGCCGATAAAATTCTTACTTTTCTGCACACAGAATTATTAGTGTACCATTTTCTGAATTTGCATGATACGGACTTGTTGGATGCCGAATAATTTGAAAGATAAAAATCCCTAAGAAACTGGTTGAAGCAAAAAGGATGACAGAAAGCAATCACAGACAAATTCAGTCGAAAACGACATTTTCAAGGAATTTTCATGAAGGAACGCAACTAGGGTTTTCAGGATAAATTTGAAAGAAATTTCAGTAACTTCGCTAAATCTCAGTGAACGTCATGTTGTATAAATTATTAACAGCGTACTACAGTACCCAATTAATAAACACCAATCTAAACTGTCATCAACTTTAAGAAACACCACATGGACAATTGAATAAGACATTGACCCTATCATATCTTACATTCACATAGAGGTCGCAAAAATCACTTGAGTTATACAGTCGAACTGAAACCAATTCAAGGATATGTTTTATCCTCTTTAAGAGGTAAACACTCAGCGCTTTCACACTCACAACTTTATCAGGTGAAAGAAAGAAGTTAACTATTTAGTTGCGCCGTCAATTCTTACGAACAGAACAAAGAGGCCAGGTGATAGAGGACAAGCAGGTTGTAGACACAGATGTAGACACATGAACTTGTGATTAAATCTAGTTGAGAATATGGATATAAACTTATCAGGTTAGTTATAAAAAAAATGAGTGGAAATTTTGAAAGTGAGCAATCTACAGGCTTCAAACAAAACGATAAAAAGTAGTGTAATTTCAATATTCAATATCAATATCGCTAGACAGAGTTCAAAATTTTGTGAAAAGACCAAAAACACCTACTGGAATGTAATACATTCAAACGTGAGCAAACATAGTTTCACAGAACGGATAACTAGATCCTAACCCGTATTGAAGAGAATGGAAGATTTACGGTATCCAACTTCAGTAAAATACGCCCCTCACATTTTGATTTAACGCTACAACTAACAATTTCAAAAAATCCTCGTGTCAACACATATTCGAAAGCTATCAGTCAGAAAGGTTGTTAGTATTATATTTCCTTATAAGAAACAAGTAGTTTGCGATTGATGCGCAATACGGACGATGGATATGTCTTTGAATGTGTTCAACTGTGATGATGAAATCAGTTACAAAATTGGGCAGAAATGTTATCTTTGGAATGAGTATGAGACTGGAACAAAATGAAAAAAATGATGGAAAGAATTACTTCCTGGAGGATATACTAATTCGTTTTGAGAAGAGAGGGTGGCTGAATACCATACCTTTTTGGAATTAAAGCTAATATTCAGGCGAGTATTAGCAATGCTGCATGAGTTTACGGAGATCGACTAGTAAAGTGTGTACATAGTTTTCTGAAGTAGAGAATGGTATAGAAGACCATCGCTAAGAAACTACAATCACACCCTAAAGTCAATGTACTTTCTGCTGTCTGAGTGGTGGCAAAACGTTTATCTCCCAGGCCAATACTCGATGAAACCATCGACAGTTGGAAGTTGCACCATCACACTGGAGTTTCTAATAATTAGTAGTACACTGTTTGACCTTAAAACGGAACCGTAAGCAACAGCGAATAAAAAGTCCCTCCACCTAAACAGTTCCAGGACAACAGGTTGAAAATCAATATCCCCTTGAAGTCCAAATGTCTTTCAATAATCAATTCAAAAAGTGTTCACCAATGTGACTGTGCCACGATCAAGGTTGGATGCTGAAGTGGTTATCGCCTGAAAGCTTTGTTTAATTTTAATGAAAAAGACTATCCAGGTTTTCTCACCATCAGACTGAAATACAAATGGTCACCATTGAGAAACGTCCACAGGTAACAGAGTTAGGGCTACAGTTGAAATCGATAGTAGCCTATTAGATGAGAATATAAATCAGTATTAATGTAAGAAAAGAATTACCAAGTAGATCGAAAGTTGGAAATTCATAAACAGAAAACATTTTCTCCATACAGGTCATGCCAGTTAATCGATCCAGCACGATTTGTATGTTTACCTAAGAAAAACGTAGTAAAACAATGTCATCCGCATATTCCGTTCAAGTCAGTTTAACCCCCGGAAACAGGAAAACTAGCCACTGTTATCAAATGAAGATCCTGTCGATACACTTGCGACCAGAAATAGAAACTTGAACAGTAGTCTCGCATTCGGTCCTGATTGAGGTTCAGAAATCACCGTATTACAACATTCGTGAATGTTTTGACAAGATGAAAACACAGCTAACAGTCCTGTAGTTTAAAAGAGTTTCTTCTGTAGAAAAGTTGAGCGCTGGCCGGATTCGAACCGAAAACATAAACACCATGCCCAAACACAATAAACGCTACATCAGCTGACCTAAGAAGCCACAACAAGAGCTTGGACGGCCCTGTGGTTGTCACGTGAAATTCTCGGCAATACTCCAGCGTAAGCCGAATTGGTTATGTGCCCAAAACACTGGCGTATAGCATCGTTTTCTGATAAATTGATAACAGACCGTTGTTTGATTGGACCGCAACCCTGCGTCCCATGTTGGAGACCTAAGAGGTCATTCGTGATTGTTGTAGGCTAACAGACACTCCAGATTTCAAAAAGATATCAAATCATCGAAAAATAAAGCCATTTCAAACTAGCTCCCTAAGTCTTCTATCTGTTTCATTACGAAAACTTAAACTGGTAATGATTAGCCCAGAATTAAAGACAAAAATCTATTACTTTTTCAGTTCTGGTTCGCCAGAGAAACTGAAATGAAGGTGGAATGGCCACAAGCTCGAAAAGTGCAAATCTCCATCGTATAAAGGGACAGAAAAAATTGACTTTCACAGCGAAATAACGAAGCAGATGAATATAAACTCGACTGTCTCCTGAGAATGAAAAAACATGTAATTCTTGAATGGTAGGTTTGTTCGTCTCAAGTTTGCACATCCGAGCGTTTATCAACGTGTAGTTATCCATTTTATCTTGTGGCCAACGTTTTAGCCTGTAGTTACCTGTGTTTACCGCTTTCTCGTGTTTATCTTTCCGCCCTCAGATCTTTCTTTTAGATTATCTGGCCAAAAACAACTAGATACAAAGCGGAAGAATGTTAGAGAGCTTCGTTGCTAAATATTCAAACATCTACGGACTGCGTCACGTCGGCGCGCTCCATGTTCCAGCAATTAAGCATCTCCCATGCTCCTAATAATCTTCCCCCTCATAAACATGCGCTCTTGCCTTTTTTTGTTTATTTCATCAGTTAATCGCTAGTCAGGTAGGAAATGGCTGTAGGATACTGACGTCATGACTACATTAACACCTCTGGGGTATCACAGTGCTGCAGTAACGAGACCTGCGCAGAAAAAAATAACCAATCTATTTCAGAATTATAAAAGACTGTTTATCAAGGCGTGTTCACTAGAAGAGGTTAAAGGATGGTGGCAAATAAAGAAGGCCAAATAACAGAAGTTTTCACATTGTGATTGCTTCCCACCTTTTACATATTTAAAATGTATAGAATCATTCATTACGTATATTTGCTTTCGTATGCAGACACATCGATGCTGTTTGTATGCTCTGAAACTTTATAATGGGAATTATGCATAAGGAGAATAAAAGTGGATAATTTTTTGAAGGCCCTCGGCAAAATTTAAACCCACCAAAATATCTAGATATATTTTCTTCGTTGTGACAGTGAATGATTCGAAAGTACTTACACTCATTCACCTCGTACGCCCATTGGACGGATCATCAGACCATA
>JTDE01000388.1:233607-264822 GCA_014338405.1 Paragonimus skrjabini miyazakii
GAACTGTCAATGACCACTTTCGGTTACATGTCATTAATGTCTTTTAAGTCTGACATTTACGTTTCTGTTATTCGCTTCAAATCCGCAACGAATTCTTTCCATCGTGCAGAACTACTTGTTATGGATCGTGTGTTGTCACACTGGTTTCATCGTTTCCTAGTTGCTTCCGCTGAACTGTTAGCGGGCAAATCACCTTGCTTCATTTACTTAAGCAGTTCAACAGCTCTCTCCTCACTTGTATAATGGAATCATTGTGATAGTTCTAGTCATGTCTCTGAGAAAGCTTTTCCCTGATCCAATCTAAAAAAACAATATAAAATTGGCGACAAACGCCCACAGGTGCACAACGTCAAAAAACAATTGAAACTCTTTCCACTTGCTTCATATGACGGATTAACGGTATGTTTCTACTTAGCAAATAAGTTCGGAAATAAACAAATCTAGTGGTAGTAAAAATGACTAGCGGCGAAATAATCATAATTCAGTTACTAGAGTTAAAATATTTAAACACAACTTTTGCTCTACAACGATTTGTTTTTTCGTTCTAGCGCCGTCCTTTTGAAATTTGCTTATGTCGTTGCAATTCGAAATTCACATTCAAACGATACATTTTCTATATATATGTATATATATATATAGTTGGTCATCTGATCTGCCCATTCGCAATATTTACAAGTGTAAGGATGTTTTGTTTTCCCTCCGCAAGCAAAATCCCTCTCACCTATGACACATTTTCTACTCCTGATTCTCACCGAGTTAAGTTGTTTACGCTTTTATCTCAAAAGATTACCTAATCATTTCGGATGACATTAGCTCCCGGGTGGATGAAGAAGTAGTAGGTACTGTGCCTTACAGTGTTTACGTGCTGCTTCAATATTCAACGCCCCTTTCACACTGGATGTAGCTATTCAATTGTTTTGTCACACAACCCTGATTCCTAGTGTGGTAGTGTTTTCCATCTCTATAAACTCTATTGTTTGCGACAAATTTGCTGGAAGAAAACGTTCCGATTGTGCACATCTGTTCTATGAATTGCTGCTGGGTAGCTGGGGAGTTCATTAACTTCAGGTTGAGCAACACACATCCAACAGTAGGTATTGCATCCAGATCAACTTTCCAACCAGTTTTCACGTACTATAAATTGGTCGTTCCTAATGTGAGGTCAATGGGACAGTAATCAACGCAGCTGTATCATGTGAACCAAAATCGAAGTTCAAACCCCAGGCGAGGCAAAGCTATGCATTGGTATTGAGCTCTAACATGTGCAAAACTCGCGCCCTTTTCGGAAGGGGTTAGTTGAAAAGTCTTTCCATGAATTGATACGATCCAATTCTGCTCCTCCAACGGTTATCCACTGTTGGCTGCAAGTTGTACAACTCAGCCATTCTCTATCTTAAAAAGTAATCAGGTTATCTTGTTTCGCTTCTGAAGCAGTTGGCTGTTATACTAGAGTTAACTTGCGTTAGTTGTGCAAACACGTTTACCGCTGTTGGTTGCTGATTATTCATCTTCCGGATGTTTACATTTTGTTGACTCAGTTTGATATTTAACACAAATAAAAAATAAATTTGCCTTGTGATGTGATGATGTTGAATTCTAAAACAGCGATTAGAAAAATGCTTGCCTTAATTCATTGTTTAACGTCTAGTAAATTCGTGCGTTCTCCCATACATACTCTACTGTCCTTCTGCAATTTTCCTACGCACCTTGAGGACATAATTACATTCCCCGTAAAACTACTAAAAACACTATTAGGTCTGGTGATGTTTTCCGCACAATGCTGAACGAACATATCTTTCCTCATAGCTTTATTTTATGAAATAAATCTACTGAGCGAACACTCATTTATGCTGTCTTTCGGGAATCATATAAATGTATGTCTACCTACAAAACTTGATAAGAGCACAAACTTACTTACACACGGTCTCACAGACCAGTTCGACAATATTTTCTACTTTGCACTTTTATAAATCAATCGCGTTTCACTTCGACGGTAGACGTTTTTCGTCAGTTTAGTAGACAGCAGTTGTACAAACACCTTACTACTGTACGGTAACATCGAGGCTAAATATTCAACATTCCAGCGCATATTTGACTTGACTTAGAGCGTTATTGCCAAATGCTTCGCATAACCATCATATCCACTGCCTGAAAAATCACGTTCCCAAATGTTACCATTAATTTTGAACAAAGCTTACTGTTTTTACCTTTCATGTCAGGCTAGTGAACGTCTATCCACGTTTATGTAATGCGTTTAGGGATTAAGAATCAGTTCTTCATTTCAAAATATAAATCTAATCTGAAGTTCATTGTGACAAAAGCCATGCGCGAAAGTGAGCCTACGTTGTTTCCTAGCTAGCTTGGTGTTATGACCTGTTTGTTGACATCGTTCCCCACCTTGCGTTCGTTATCCCACTTCAGTTGTATGTGTGATTATTAAGATGAGTATAACCCACTCGATGGACCTTCGTCTTTTCTATTTAATCAATAACGGTTGTTTGGTCCGTCCCACAGATCACCATTATTTACCTGTGTTAATCTTATTAATGAACAATGAGCCCATTTTTACAACCCAAACGTTTCTAGGCTGATCAAACTTCTTCTGACGCTGTCACAGCCTGCAGCAGCTTGTGTAGAACGTTTGCGAGCTTCATACCGTCGGCTGAACCGTATGAACCGGACAGATTGAACACTCTCATCATTTACCCAGCTTATTCTATATACAACTTCACCGCAGTGTGCAACCTTTGAAATAGATGTACTCACGTTAGAGTCACTATAAATACTACTCAAGAATGAACTGTTCTCCCGTCACTTACTAGCAACTTATAAGAAATGTGCTAACCACAGACTTGACCAATGTGTTCAACAATTGAAGGCACTTGCAAAGGGATGTAACTTTAAAGCTGTTACCAATTAACGGAACGGAGACAATTCCATTCGGATGATTCCATCAGTAGTGTACACTCCAATCACATTCGACGGAAACCTCTCGAACAAAAAATGCTACATCTCCGGACGGAATTCGGACGATCAAAACTATACAAACTAGCGGAGCATCAGTCTCAGCTATGTCAAAGTCCAACTTCATTCATGTCATGTGATGTTTTAACTGGAGACTTAGACCATGTGACCGAGTCGACGATGAAACCACAAACACCGGAGAGTACCACTGCTGTCAACACGAAGTGTACATGTTATTTTTGTAGGTATACTCGTTATTCTCCTTTCAAACGCCCCATTAAAGATGCAGCGTGTAAAAATGTCAGAAAGAATGAACACTTCCGAACGGTTTACGTGGATTTAGCTAGTCATACCTTAACAACATATCACTTCTGTTATTATGTCTTGGCTTTGTTCAACAAAAATTGTAGTTCCACCTTCTTATTTCTTTTAAAGCTGTCACAAAACTAACAGCAAAAGAAATTACGTATGAACGCTATCACAGATAATGGCAGCTCAGATAACTATATCTCTGCACTGATTGACGCCAAAGATGATATGTCAAGCATACGCAAGATAAAGCGACAATAGCATCTACAAATCTTATCAATAACACTCTCAGGCATTACTTCGTCACAATACAGTAGAAGGACAACTATTGTCCACGTTCGTAACTCTTTGTTACGCCAGATTTCTGCGCAAATGTTTTGCCTGATCATGGTTTTTTACATCAGCATCAATGAATGAAGATCCCTTTCAGCAGGCGTAGACTGCCCTTCTCATTATGTAGATTGGCTGCAATCCATGTGAAACCCCAAACATTTGGTCACAAAACTGGGCATCTACCACAACTAAATCAAGACAACGCGCAGATTTGCAAGTTTGTGTAAATTAAAACATGAAAACTGATAGAAGCTCATATCAATGAGCTATTGATATCCTCAAGAAAATCACCGGTTCATGTTACAACAAACCATCGCCGTAAATAGAAGAATGTTTGTAAACTACAGTGAGACAATCAACTGCCACACTTATTTTAATGCGTCCTCTTCCGCGGATTGACCATTTGGTTGAAGACTCGCACAGTTCAAAGTCTACAGCATACTAGGTCTGAACAGTATATATATATACCAATCGAAGGAATACAGGAAATATACCGCATTTGAAGTGATCCATTTACACAGATTACACAACCTGTTGAATGGCGTATAGATCAAAGGACGGATACCGTCAATCTTCAATAACAAATACATGTTAACTGTCTTCGACGAATATCCGCGTTTTCCACGTACTTGTGTGCAAAGGGGTAACTACTGTCACGATTATAAAGTACTTATGCTAACCATTTTTAGCATTTCTTCAGCATGCCACCGTATATAAAATCTGATCGTGACTCATTTCATATCCGAGAAGCAAAGAAAGTCTCCCCACAGCAAAGGAATGGCAACTAGCTGAACCACATCCTGAGATTCGCAGGCGAACGGTCAAGTAGAATGTTTGAATTCTAATGTCCAGAAGGCGAACATACTAACACTGAAACCCTAAGATTCATATATCTGTCAATGGTAGCCTATACATCTCGACTCCCTGAATTCGATAATGTCGTTACCATGCATAACAACTAACGCTGCACCCCACGAAATATTGTTCGAGTGCTACCGAAAAGGCATCGCCTGATTTGATCCTCAAAAAATTGGATGTCCGGTCTTTGAAATAGGGCCCCTTGCTTAAAGAGGTCCAGTTGATCGAGTGCAACTAAAACTACACATTCATACATTTTTCCGATGGAAAGGAAGAGACCATGTCAATTACCAATTCAGCGCCCGATGGTGAAAGTAGTGATCAGTCAACTACAGGACCTGTGAATGGCACACCAATTTCGGATAGTTCACTTCATGAAATCTATCTGCCAAAATTAAAACATGGCTGTCAAGCGTAACAAATCTCAGAACATGAATCCGACACGAATGATTCCGACTACCAGCCGTGATTTCTTGAAAGGAATCTGAGGAATAGAGAAGCTTGAAAACAGTTTATGGGGAAACCTACTGTTTGGCCAGTTACTTCATTCTATTAATTACCTGACATTTCTCCACACCGGTTTTGAACGATCCATTAGATCACATTCAGCTATTACTCTGACATTCATATGTGTTGGTGCTCAACAACTTACAAGGTACTAAACGCTGTTTTCATAGCACTCATATATCATATTTTCTTTAACTATGACTGGATCAGATTTGCAGCAGGGGGGAATATTATGAACTATTTGTTGACATCGTTCCTCTCCTAACATTCTTTTTTTGATTTCAGTTGTGTCTCGTCATAAGGATGAGTAAATCCTACACAGTTTCGTCAGTGTCGGCTACACGGTCCGCTTCTACAGATCACCACACTAAGTATTTCAGCAACAGTGAGCAGGTGCTAAAGACATCGAAAATGTTGGCCCTGGGCCATTTTCTATCATAACGGATAACGTGTACACCCTCAAGCTTAACAACCAACTGTTTCAATAAGCTTGCGACCCTAGTGAGGTTCTCAAGTCAATCGTACTTTGACAAGTAAAGTTGAGCTGTTGATGTACATCACACATACGCGTACATACCCGTATATTTTCATGGTCTGGCACACACCGCAAAATATGACATGATCGTATCAATCTGCATATGGAACATACTTACACCTGCACTCAAAGCTGGCTGAATGATTATAAAAACCTCAGAATTGCCTTGTGGTGTGCATGTGTGTGTGCCTGAACCACAAACAACGTATATTCACTCACTGTGAATGTGGTTACGTAAAACACACATGAACTCGTTTCGTATACAAGAAGAGAACGTGGTGGGCTTACTGAGTGAAGACAATCAAAATCCACAAACGTAACGAACAAAATTTCATCCAAAGGGGCTGAAATTCTGTGAACGCATAACAATTCACCACTCTAAGCCGCTTCACTCCCATCTATACAGACGTGTGCGCACACTGGTGTCCATAAATAAGCGACAAGAGGTGATCGGTGGTCGGACAGGCATAGGTAAACGATCGATCACTTCTGTGAGGAAAACCCGTTACCTTTGTCTCCACTGTCGTGACTAAACGAGGCGAAATAATTGAGCGGAAAATTACAAAGGGTGAATTGACAAACGAAACAAATATTAAAAATAACTAAAATTTGGTTTTAGTTGGGATACACAGTAAAACCGAAGGAATTGAGAAGAGCACATTTCGCTTGACTGTAATTCACCCGATCATATTGCCATGCACATACGTCCTTCAATTCGCTCCTTGACCAAGCCCAGTTTAGGTTTATGGCTACAAGTCAAGTCAAACAGGTTTACTGCGCCAACGAATGAATTCCCTAACATAATAATTCAGGTTCTCGTGCGTTTGACATTGTTAGACTCCCAAAAGAGATTACAGAAACACAGTAATGACAATATCCACCGTTATTGTAAACACTAAGACCACCAAGCCGGTTAATGTTTTTTTCTTCCTCGTATACCCATGGTACCCATTTTTCACTTAAAGTGCCGGTATTTCATATGCCTCAAAATGTCATGACTAAAACCAGATAGATTTCTTAGAAATTTTTCATACAAATCGAACAAACAGCTGTGAAAACTGTAATGCTACCTTGAACGTTTTCCCACCAAAATTAGCCAGTAGGAAATGTTCTCCTCATTCATTTTGAGAACCCCTATATTACATTTCGATTTGCCGCTTTCAACAGACTAGTGAACGGTTTCGTTCAGATCACATAGGTTTCGCTTCAGGACAGCCTTCATACAAACAGAATCATACTGTAGCGAAGAGGTATCTAACCAAGCAAGATCTTTATTGTCCAGTGTGCACGTTTCCGTGCCATTCGTGTGTTCGCATTTATGAACCGGAATACCAGTTCACTACGCGGCGAGAGCTCCAATTAAGTATTGTCTGCACCTATGCCTCGTTCCGTGCGTTTGGCTAATGTTATTTGCTGTGTACTTTTACCTGTTATTTCTCGGCCGATTTCTGTCAGTGATGACTCGTTCAATCTTTCACTCCGCTCTAATTACACAGACCACCATGACCGCCTACCCTCGGATATCTCACCGAGGTGAACTAATCGGTTTGTAAGAACGTGCAAATAGCAACTTCATGCATCACCACAGTACAGAATGAATTTCCGTTCATTACTAACTATCTCTAATAAGCATTAGAAAGTCCATGAAACTCGAGATCACGTGAACGTCAAACTACGCTGTATTTGATAATCCGTGACGAACAGCCATTGTAATATTCTGTGGCAATCAAATTGTGGGGACCGGGACAACAATGTGTAAATCACTCTTGTCAGAATGTCCATAGTAGGTACATTTCTGATGCCTAAAAACTTAGTGGACTATTATTCGGCAGTTAGTGAATTTTGCATCGGTTTCTTTTAGATAAATTTGACGTTTTAAGTTTATTCCTCGTGGGGATAAACATCAGGGAAAACGATAATCAGCGCACGTCAACTCCTGAAGGTATTCAGTTATCACCTGTAAGCTCGAAATCACTTGTTTGAAGTTCGAAAGATGGCATTTTTCAACCTCCCTCAGCATTATGCTCGTTACCATAGTAAAAGTGGAAATAGTATCGTTTGACAAACTGTCTTTCTAAAACCTAGATGCTCGTTCATCTGTCAACGAAGGAAACCCAACATGCGGAAGCAGGTAGGTTCTAGGATGGTGTGAGCCGTCTGGGTGTTTTTTTTCTACTATTATTACGAACCAAGTCCCGTGTTCTTCAGTTAAGATGTCAAAGAAGCGTGGTAACAGCTGAACTTACTCTTGACTAGGAACCTGTTTCTCAACTTCCGCGATTAGTTTGAAAAGATCAAAAGACATTCAAAGTATTTTCAGTGTGGTGACTGATAGCAACACCTGTTACTTTGACAATAAAATCGGGGATTTCATAAGGTAATGTTTAAAAATTATCTGGAAAGTGTTAGATGGTATTATATCCATGTTGTGGATATTGCAACTCACAGATAACAAGAGAAATCCATCTGCCAAATACACTAGTAATTTTAGTAGAGTAATTTTGTGCCCAAAACAAACACACATTTCCCCCAACAGAGTACTGAACAGATGAACTTGTCGGGCAACAAAGGGTTGGTAGTACAGCCGTCTTTTTGAAGGCACCGATTGTACAGTTAGTGAACATTAACGGCAGGGAAAAAATTGATTAGTTAATCTATTCGAAAGTGGTTATTTGGAATGCAGAACTGTCATTGAAGGAACGTGCGGCAAAGCAAACTCATTACGCTGGTTAGTTTATACTGTCAAGTTCATACGGTTATTCAGTATGGTCAATGAGCTACAGTATGCACATTCGACCTGAAGGCGTGAATACATATGTGATGAATCTGCTATAATGACATGCGAAATATGACAAACATCATCAGTGAGTGTCGTCGTTCCGTCATTTTTATCAAACCACCTGCCTTCAAACATACATTTTGAGATCTAGGTTCACTCGGTAAAAATACTTCACTCGGTAAGCAGCTGGTTGATTTAAAATAAACTGCGCTCACACGTAACCGCGGCTTTCACACTTACATGCTATTTTCCAGTAGACCCTTCACGATAAGAGGCACTATGTATTTTCGCTCTTGGTAAAGCTTGTCAGTAGTGCATAATCGTGTTGTATACGATCCTGTCGTCATCAGAGAGGTTGTTGGGCTTGTCAAATTGACGAGTTGTCCACATGCTCAACCCAAATGGTAGGTGATCAGAATTTTGAATCGAGGGGAAGTGAGACGAGAGGACATGAGCAAGTCATGGCAATAAAACTAAACGGATTTTGGTGGAGGTGCTTATTTTGATCCTAGGTGTACACTATAGATTAGATGAGGAAATCCGGATGAATGGTGAGTTGGCTGCCAACACACACCACGTGTCTGCTTCCGCGTGTTGGGTTTCCTTCGTTGGCAGATGAGCGAGCATCTAGGTTTTAGAAAAACAGTTTGTCAAACGATACTATTTCCACTTTTACTATGGTAGCGAGCACAATGCTGAGGGAGGTTGAAAAATGCCAGCTTTCGGACTTCAAACAAGTGATTTCGAGCTTACAGGTGATAAGTGAATACCTTCAGGAGTTGACGTGCGTTGATTATCGTTTTCCCTGAGGTTTATCCCCACGACGAATAACAGTAAAATGTCAAATTTATTTACTTCATCAGAGCAAAAAGAAGACATACATCGCGATATGTTAACATTTCATTTAATTTTATCAATGATGAACATGTCATACATCAAGCTGTGATTGATAGCTAGACAAACTCTACTATTTCGCCTGCACGCACCCGTTTCTTTATTCACTCGGTTATCATTTCGTGCATGCAGTTGACGAGAACGAACAAAATGTTGCTCGAGCATACATCTTACATAGCTTTTGGCCACATTCAGACAGTAGACTGGGTTTTTTGGGAGACCCCACCCGAAAGCAATGACTCAACAATCTGACTCACTTGGTAGTGACAGGCTTTCCTAGCCCGAAGGCGCAGTGAGTAAGACAGTTCTGTCTGATTCTAAGCACCGCTGCGCGTATTGGATGTATTCGAAACCACAACAGGCTTTTGAATCATATCAAACGTTTTTCGATTATATTGGATAATACGCCGGCGATCACATTCAACTGTTGAACGATCGGCGTGCTCTTTGTTTCAGAGCACCTTCTCTAGCTCCCTTCTTTCTTACCCGGAGACAGCAGTGCTACAACTATTAGGAAAATAGTCCTACTATATACTCAGAGTGTTATACCTCACTGATTAAGCATCCCTACGCAATCAGTAGTGTGAAATACAAACCAATGAGCTTATCTGATATGGTTGAACCTAAAGAAACTCAATTTCTAGCCAGCACAGCCCTCTGGATTGACGCCCTGCACAAGCCTGACTAACATGTGAAAGTCGCAGAATAAGTTTGTTTGAATAGTAAGACATTTGTAACAGAGTCAAAGAACTGACCCACACTAATGCCGTGCAGCTGCAAACCAAAACTCGACCTCCTCATAGATTCGTTGGAAAGGGTGTCTCGCAAACATCAAAGAAAATAATTATTCCATAATATAACCTATTCACGAGTTGTAATTATTTGTAATAAACCTCGTTTCATCTTAAATGTCTTGTGATTATCGTTAACCTGCAGATGTTGAACAAAGAGCCCCTAGATGAATTCACTTAAATCGAGTACGTAATTTACGCCCTATTTTTCCCTTAATTATTGGAGTAGATATAGTTGCAAAAGAGTCCGAAAATTAATTGTACTTGCTAAACAGAGAAACTCGAAAACAAATCGTCCAGCTCTTTACAACACCAGAAAAATCACTGGTGAATCTAAGTTGCGCGTTGTTCGTTTCTGGATGCTACTGCTTATCTCCAAGTTTCATGTATCAACTGAGTTCTTTCACATCACATAGTGTTTGCAGATCCGTTAAAAGTTGCTTAAATGTTAGACCTCGAATCAGCAATAGAAGAAACACATATACTTAACTGTAGCGAATATTACCACGCTGATTATTCTATGGGTAGAACTTATCTAGTTGTTCTAAGGTTAAAAGGAGAAATATTGTGCCGTCCTTAAGAAACCACACAACTTGAGTGTTGCTCATAAGTGATAATGGCTGAACGCTAGAGGTGAGAATTTTGTCACCCGCATTGCGAGGGCGACGGAGGAACGACTATTAAATGCTTCTGGACAAAATAATCACCTCCACCCAAATCAGATCAAACCTACCACCATAGCTTGTTGACTACACCACATATCTCATTTCCCCTCAATTCAAAATTTCGGTCATATACTTCTTAGACCGAACACTGAGTTAGAACGAAATTTTAAAAAACCGCCCTAGAACGAGAGTGAGACCTTCGTGCATAGCCGGCCTTAAATAAGGCATAATGTAAGAAGCTGATGGTTGTAAAACTCAAGTGTGACAGGCTGCCGAACAGTAACTGAGTTGAGAATGATGCTATTGGATTGCCTCAAAGTTGTATGCAAACAGAAGTTGCCGGAGGGTATGAATCTAACGGACAGCTGGTACATGCTGATACTCTGTGTTATTCTGGAACCGATCGTGGACGAAAGACGTTCCACAGATCAGACAGCTCATTGTTGAAAACGATATACTGATACAGGCTGTGCCATATATGTTAGTTCCTGGTCTCTACGTGTCGTTGTTGCCTTCAAAAAGGTCAAAATCTCATCACCCAGCTGTTTAGAACGTAAAATCAGTTGCTTTGGATTTCTGATCAACTTGAAAAATAAGATTAGTAAGATGTACTATGCACGCTTATTGATCACAGCCCGTGTATCGTAACGGATGAGATCGACCGAAATCTTTCTGCGCGAGTACCTCCTACGTAATCTTGCTTGCGTGTTCATAATTCGACCAGGGACATGACTGCTCTAAATCGTTCAGACAACGAAACAATAGTATGTGTTCAGATGTGCCTCTGACGCCACAAACGCAAACGTCGCAGTCTAACTGACGTTCTAGATGAGGACATACCTTACTAGTGAGAAAAACTTGAGAATAGTAGTTGTTTTGCGTGAAGTTATTTTATATGGCCGATATAAAACTGATCATGGTCGTTGTTTTTGACAAGTCCCCGTCATTTGTAGCCTAGGGGCATTCCTGTTCATTGAGGTTTTGTGACTACTCAGTAGGCGATGATCAGGATAGATGGAACGAACAGACTTGTAGGACCACTAGTCACTCGGCTGCCTCAACGTGGACGGAACATCGTAAGCAAACGACGCTGCAAACACTGTGTAAGTCGGCATTAGTGCCAACCCAGACTAAAGCAGTAGAGGCAATCGAACGACGACGTCGGAATCTAACTAGTGTAAATGTCACACGGTCAAATATGAACCGACAGAAAAGGTCTCTGGTAGAATTTAGGTAATAATGAAGTCCTCCCAGAGAAACAGACATTGAATTGGGGTATGTATGAAAATTTCACAACCAAAATTCACTGCTAACTGTTACAATATTTGTGTGACAGTACAATATTGACGGATAGCTCTTCTTGGGTTTTACTGCTATTCTTCCATGTTCTCTGAGTCCGTGTCGAATTGTACAGACGTGAAGAAACGGTTAGCACATCTTTTTACAGGCAACTGTTAAAAACTGTATTCGAGCGACTTGACTGTCAAACGCCAACCAAAGTGGATTTCCACTAAGTTTGCACTTTTAAAGAGCGGCTAAAACTGATCGACCTTAGCTAAAATGATGGAAAGTGGCTGATAAATGATGACCACAGGCCAAAAATGGCGGCCACGGACTAAAAACCGAGCAGCAAACACTACATTGTGACTAGAAAACTTGTGGAGCAGGGAGGCTGAAGCAATCGGGTACCGAATCCCAATTTCGGGGTTTTCAAGTGGAGATCGTCACAAAACGCAAAAATTCACTGATATTTCGTTCTGAGAAAAAGTAGTTAGAAAGCAATGGCACAACAACTTAATCAATACTAAGCAAGTGTGCATATGCGTCGCGTGGGTTAATTTTGGGTGTGGTGGCTTTTTCTGTTTGTCTAGGCTCATTTGGGTGGTTTCAACATACATGTTCACTTATTATAGACGTTCCTAAAAGTGAGGTGAACAAGTTATGACGTGGCATCCAGATATTAAAATAATCAGTGATTAAAATCTACAGATCATGTTCTCTCAGACTACAAGGTAAGGACGGTAATTTGAAACTATCAGTTGACCTATCTGATATCATAATTCAAAAATTTCGTCGTATGGCTGAACATTTCACTAATGAAGGTGTGGCGGCCAAACGACTCAGTACTCTAGTTAAAACACTGATAAACTCCAAATAATGAATAACGCGAGTCTAGCGCTTCTATTGCGACGTTGACTCACTCATTATCAGCATCTACGAGCTTAACCAGAAGAAACCATAGTCAGAATGGCCGATCGCACCAACAGCTACGTAGAATACCTTAAAAGGGTCTGTGTAAATAAAGAGCTGAATAAACAAAGCAGGATCAGACCGAAGAACCAGAAGTGTCAAGGGATAAACAGCCCATTGGAGGTGGCACGTGCCGTGTCGGGTTGCGTCTGTAACTAGCCTCCTCGGTGATCATGAGGACCACAACTAGGTAGGCAATACGTACCCACCTAATTCAATCAAGGTCATCACCTCTCCGGACCACATCTCTGTTTGGCCACCTCGCAATCTTAACTAACGCTTGGTGCGGTAGACGCTTAGTCGTTATTCAACTAAGTGACCGAATCATCGCAAACTGTACAACACGATTCTTTCACCGATTTATTGCATATTTCGCGCGTTCTGAAGTATGCGCCCGAGAACGGTCGCGTAGCCGAAGCAACGGTAGTTAAACATAGAAAGTCTGTCTATGTCTTCACTGCGAACTGGCTGTTTCCGAACCGTATGTCAAAATGAATTATGGTCAGCCGTGCGACATACAACTTTATCAATGTAACTACTTGTCGTCTGACTGTTTCCCTTTGGTTTGCCCAAAATGATTTTATCTTATAGGATTTACGTCTTAGTCAGCATAGCCCTCCGGATCGATGTAGTACACAAGCCTGACTACCTCTCGTAGAGCTGACAACAAAGTTCGGGGGTGAATGCAAAAGCTACAACCAACCGGAGTTGTTAATTCATATACGGACACATTGGTGAGCCCGAAATTCACGCTTAAAAGGATCAATCATGCAAAGCCACTGAATATACCTATCAACCTATTCACGATGTTCCTTTAGCCTCTGAACGAACGAACTAGCTTCAATCTTTTCTCAGTTAAATCACAGTAGAACTGATTCGCCTTATGACGTGCCTGTCTATCCTTTCTTTGGTTGATCGTGCACGTGATTCGCCATTTGCTACGCTTACTAGCTGATGGCAATCATTTGGTCCGCCCATGGTTTGACGTGTTAGTCTGAAAACCAGTTCATCCAACGAACAAGATTAGGACAACTGAGTTAAGACTTGGTCACCCAATGACGCCTCATAAGAACTGGTGGCCATCAACCAATGATGATCACGCAATCAGTTTTTGCATGAATGGCATGATGAATCGCTGCGTGAATAACGGTCAGTGACTGTCACATGGGGTTTTGGCTTATCCATCACCTGAACAATGGTCAGTGTTAAAATTCACACACCTGAATCAGCAAACACGTGGATAGGCACCAAACGGGTAGACTTTTTTTTAAATTGTCATTTTACAACCCGTAACCTGCATCAGTATGCACTTTCATTCACTTACACTATTCACACACCAGGCTTCATGTATCTGGTCTTCGCAGCATTTAGACGAGCACACACTGGTAGTCTCACAGTAATTAGGCCGATGTGATGAAGCGGATGACGTTACATATTTTGTGAGAACATTTTACCATTGTATAAGTCAAGGACTCCGTTAGGATTCGCTTGGAGGCTATCACAACCCATCGCTGCAATTGGTTAACTGATCTCCATTTCTTTGGCATATTTGCCCGGCATGTCCTCGGCAGTTTCACGCAACGCTCGTGTGTATGATCAGACCGTCCCCGAGATAGCAGACAGTACAGCGACTATTGGACCTGGGCAGATGTAACGCAAAACATCAGACAATGCCCGGTACACAGGATTGTTGTCCATACTTTGGGCTCTGTCACATTTATTTGCTCTTCACTGGCCATCCTGAACGCTTCAATTGCCAGTAACGTTTCAATGAACCTTTTTTCAAATCGGACTACTCAGATCGTTCTTGACAGACTGGTTTGATGAGCGTAGAGCCAGTCTATCCAAATTTGACAGTAAGTCGTCATACGGTTCAACAACCTGGTTGTCTTCGGTTTGGGTGTTCTTGAACAGAGTATCTAGCAATCGCAAATATGCTTAGCTGATAAGCAGTAAAGCTTGACATCATTTTAGACCCCTCTCTCATCAACTACTTGTGATACGAGGTGCCACACTTTACGTGTTACGAGCTCTACTGCAACCGATGATTCACCTCGTAAAGATGAGCCGCGACAAAGTCATTCTTCGATATAACGCTTTTGGTCGAACACGTTTATCAAACAGCACGACTGCTAATATTGCCAAGCAAAACTTTCTGTGGTGTGCAATAGGATTCATTTGAAATGCAGTCTGTGTGTAAGGACCACAAAACCGAACAGCAGAAGACGGTAGTCAACAAGGAATGACGTGTCTAAGCAATAGCATTTGCAAACATTGTGCTCAAAGTTGGCATTAGTTTTTTTTTTAAATTAACTAAGGGAGTATGAAGCATTGGTCTGACGGTGAACGACTAGGATTAAGTAAAATATACTTGATATGATGTAGTGATCTACTGCATTAAAGTAGGACGTAAAAACGTTGGTGAATGCCACTACGTCAACCACAAGATTGATTAATCATAGCGTCAATCCTTCTTGTCAAATAGCAGATGAGTAGCCCGGTGCAGTTCTACTCTGATGTGAAGCGTTAATGATCGAAATCAAATCAGTGAAACACTTTACTCAATGAAGTGGTACATTTGTCATCAGAACTTTGTGGAAGGCCCTAATCTGATGTGGCAAAAGACACATGCCAGAAAAAGTAATGAGACATCTTGAAAAAGTAGCCAGTAGTATGTAAACAAGTAAGTAGTAAGTAATGTGGGCGATACTTTCTCCCTTTTAGTAGAAGTTCAAAGCCTAGATAAGGTAAAACTGAACTCAGAGACTACGTAGAAAAGCTATTCTTCTCTGGTAACGCGCCGCAAAAAACAAATCCATAATACGTGAATTGAAAAATGATATGTATCGTATAACACGAAAATACCCTGTTAAGTATTTAGATGTCTGGCACATACCAAATTGGATTTTATCATATACAAGTATCAGACCGGTACCTTCAAATTGTCAAAACAGTCGAGGGCTGAATGTCACTCACGTGTAACTTGAAGAGCTTGATAAAGATTGTGGCTTGTAGGTCAAGAAAAACATAAAACGAAAATTATCCTGAACTTCAGGTGTCAGAGTTGTTGTCAGGTTGATAACAGAACAATATTATCAACATTTTTGCGTTTTTAGATAATTGGCTGAACCAAAAGTTTCCATGTGTAGTAAATTCAAGAAAAAAGGCAGAATAGCACGCCGCAGATTACTAATAGGAGCTAATGCAAATGAAGAAAATTTTTCCATCAGATATGGTGAGGTGAATTATGTTTTGTAAGAAAACCAATCACTCTGGTATACAGCATGAAACGTTTAAAAACACTATTGTCTACAATATATGAGATTACATTATATCCACAGACTGACCGTTACGATTCGGTGGGGACAAAACAAAACATAGCAGATAGGCAACAACGACAAAAGAGTACATGGAAGACTGTTATTAGGAAAGCTGATAACCCTGAAAATGTCGGTTGCTCGAGGGACACCCGATACCAAAATTGGCTTGACGTGTAACTTGGTTAAACGAAGATAATGCACGATAAAAGGGTTGCATTATTGACTGAGGATATTTTTCGGACGATGTTATGCGAATATTGGTGTAGATACATACGACTAGATTGACAAAGGATACAATGTAAATGAAGTTTTATCCCAGTAGCAAAGAAGACAAGTCAACTTTCAGTTCCAATCTGTATGTGGATATTACGAATGCACGCATGTTGATTGCCAAATAGATTTCCTACTCAAATTGAATTGTTGTGGTCACACACTAGAAAACTGCTTGTGATAAAGTTTATGCTAAATTTAAACTTCTATTTGGGATCAGTCAACGGAACTCCAAATCAACTTATCCAAAATCACCAATACCTCTACCAGTGACGGAAACTGATTTTAGGGATGTATGGTTGTTTGCTATAGTAAAGTTAAAAAAATTGCAAACGGACAGTAATTTTTCCCCAGGAAAATTGTTTGCTAACGGTTATTAGCCTTATGAAAACTTTTAAGAAGATTATCCCAGTCGTTCGTTGGCTAATATGAATACTAACGGCCAAGGTCTCCAGTAAGATACGCCAAACAACCACTACTTGTGCCGATCACTTAGTATCTCGTGGACAGCTATTTCCTTCAATACTCTGTGTCGATTAAGGTGCGAAGCTGCGGAGATTCAATCAGAAGACCAACAGTTTACGTTGAGAATAGGAATGCCGGGCATGTAAAAACGCATACCATCATGTTGTGTGAAATTGTTACTCGTTTGTGAAACAATCTAGCAGAATCTTATAAAAGAACTACTTACTATTGTAGTCATGAAAAAATATAAAAGCACATCTCACTCGACCGTATCGAAGACGTCTCAACCCTAAACAACTTTACCATAAGCACTGATCGTGGAGGCGAAGTAAAAACAACATTGAAGGTAGCAGACAGGTAACTGAAGTGGATATGAAAGGTTTAAGTATAAACAAATTAGAAGGGATCACTTGAAGAGATAGAAAAAAAGTGCCAAAAGGTCGAGAGAAATTTGTTCTAATAGTTGAGTGGAACAGAAGCACCTGCGACAGACAGAAAGTATATGGTTACGGATGGTAAGAAACGCGTGATACGAACCCATCGTGGTTGATTTGCCAGAAATCTGTCCGGGTCGAAGTTATTTAACGACATCACGTCTTGACCTCTTCACCAAAAAAATTGAGTACGGAAGTGCCTAAGAACGTTTTTTATGTCGAACTTGTTTCCAACAGCACGATCAGCAGGTTTAGAAGGAACATGTTTTATCGCACAAAAATTCGCTTATAATTCAGCACACCTCATTGTGTTCTCAAAAACCACAAAACCACGTCTACTCTAGGTCAAACTGTGAACGTAATTACTGCTGCAGCAAGCTTTCCTGCAACCACATTAGTGGGTGAGAAAACGCAGATTAAATGTTTTATGTCCACCAAAACAGTTGGCTGTGATTCCTTATACACAGTATGTTCACCTGTAGGCAGCGCTTACGGTTCACGTTTTTATATATACCTTTCATTTAAGAACTACCTTTCTTGCTTCTATTCTGCTCACAAGAAAGGACGCAATATCGAAAACCGATTAACCTATTTAACTTACCTTATGATACTCACTTATGCATATCAAAAAAGTCTAGTTACTGTTTCCTTTAAGTAAGTATTGCCAATATTTTTTCCCTAGCATAACACTGACCAAACAGTGTGTCAGTGTCTCCATCTTAGTTTGTGTGGTGGGTTACATAATCCTTTGAATTATCAAACAGAACCTCGTTTAGAACACTGACCATCTACGGAAAGAAAGTGAATTAAGGGCAAAACAACAGTTTATAACAATACTGATGACTCACCTCGAACGTTGTCAGGCAATCGTTTCAAATATTGATCAACCACGGAAGTGTAATCATCGGTCTCAATTTGAAACATCCTAAAGCCGGCGTCCACAAAATATTTTGTTATGCTTTGTTTTTGAAAAACACCGACCATGCCTGTATGACCAATTCCTTCACCCACTTGTTGCTGGTTTCGTGCGGAGTAAACACCTACAGGGGTGGAGGCATTCATCGCCCAACCATACTCTCGCATTGTAGTGTCCATCAACCAAGTTAGATCGGAATACGTGAAGAAAACCCTAGTTAATGTAGAGTACTCGATTTTGTCCTGAAGTTGTGTTGGAAACCCAGCTGGCGTAACCACAGGCACCTGATACATGGAACTACTGAAGCGGACAGCGTTAGCGATGCTGAAGTCATTCAAGGGTCCCAACAGCACATTGATCTGATTGGTCTGCATTTTTTCCAGCACAGCCAAACTATCACAGGCAACTGATGCGATATGCAGTATGGGCACCGTTGTGAATGTAACACCGCTGTAGAATGAAGAATTTCGTACACTTTCCAAAGCAATATCAATTGCGGGCAAGACTTGCGCAAAATTCCCCTGACCAAACACTTCCAGCTGAACACCAAGCAGAATTTCCTGCGCGTAGTTATACATTTTTCCTTTAGGCTGGAATTTCGCCACGTTTGACCTCCTCTGATTTACTTTCTGAGTAGCTTTCAAGATCTTTGAGAATGTACTGTGTATAAGTGGCAACGGGAACGGTAACTTTGGTAATTTTGGGCTTTCTGACGGCCGACACACACGATCAGAGGCGACATTAAGGAAAATGAGACAAACCAAAAATAGTGTTCCCAGAGTAGTTCGGAGGAGCAAAAGAAATGTGGTTGAAACCATTGGCGCGTCGCTTTGATAATAATTGTACACGTGTAAGAAATCCACACAAAAGAGTGCCTTGCTCGGTCGGTCAGTCGGTAGGTTGCTTAATCCAACATCGAACTATGTCATCTTCAAGACTAAACCGCCGGTTAACGTGCGCGTACGAATTTGTACGGTGTCGCGTCAATAGCCTTGACAATTCACCGATTTTATGCTATTCAGCCAACTTAAGTCGCTGATTGGGTATTTTTCAGGTGAAGGTTAACGTTGGATTCCGCATATCTTCAGAGCGATCAATATCACAGATTAAACCAATAACCGACTGCGCAAACATCCCGGCAATCTGATTGGTGCATCAGGTGAACTAGCCATGTCAACCGCTTGGAACGATAGCAGCAGATAACAGCCGTTTTTTACAGACGGTCTGAGCGGCTGATGCCCCAGTGGGGTGTTGCTACATGTCAGAACCGTTCGGGGTTCGAAAAACCTACCCCAGAAAGGAGACGCATTCGGACTTAGGAATTCGTAAAGTATACCAGGAAAACAAATTGACTAAATTCAGCTGTAACTTTCATGCGAAAATTGTTCGAATAATGTGTAAAATGACTGATTTCATTTTGGAGATCGAATCATCAATATTGCGGTACCGACTTTTTGGGTCGTTCTACCCTTTTGGTTTCATGCTATTTTTGAACAGAACACGGTCTAAGTACTTGGATGAACGACCTTCTTCCATTGTGCGAGATCCAGCCGTTCATCCTTTTTGTCTCATCTTTTCACGCCACTGTGTTCACTTGCTCTAACGTCTTTGTAAATTTATTGATAACATTTTGGCTAGGGGTTTCCATTCTGGTTGTAAAACCATTCCACTTCACCTGATAGAATCAACAAGGTAGTCGCTGTACCCTACGTCGATCTAAAAAAAATACACAGTATACTACCTAGCTTCCTCTATCCAATGAGCCGTTAATATAATCAGTATTAGACAGCTGCTCACTTTCTATCACTAACACACGTTCTCTGAATCCACCTTTCTGTCGAATACCTGTGATTTTGTCAGACGTCACCATCTGCTTACTTTGCATGACATGTTTGACTATAGATTTGGTTATTATAGCAGTTAGATCCCATCGCTTCCCCTTCTTTTTTCCTCTCTTTTCCTGTAGACGGTTTGCTTCTTTCTTCATGACTGTGGCGGTTAGGCATTATAAAGTTTTGTTGATATATTACTGTCTATGATGATTATGCATGATAACTGTTACACTAAAACTGTATGTCTTGGAATCCACTGCGTTTCCGAGTCTTACCAGTAAATTATCAATACTTCCTGCATCGTTTCACTACTACAATCGTTCTCCAACGCTGGTGATAGTTTGTCTGAGATATTCTCAACACTTCTTAAGGATTGGACATCACACTCCCTAAAGTTGTGGTTGCTGCCTCCATAATACCTATTTAAGTTAACTTCAGTGAACAGCTTACTACTTGTGATAAACTTTCTATGAAAGCACCGTACACCGTTATGTCGTAAGTTGTTCCATTCTGTTTGTTCTTCCACAATGTAACAGACAAATGTACTGCTTCTCGCTTGTTTACCATCACGCTAAGGAATTATATTTTTAATGACATAATTAACCCGATATTGTCACTTGACCACCTAACCAATCCAACCAGCAAGTGCTTTGCAGACAAGCTGATTATATTTGAGATCACTACAAATATCCTTAAATTCTTGTAAAATATTTTAAACGCCTGGTTTTTCTCCTCACAAAGAAGGGAAGGTTTGGTTCCCTGTTTATATTTTCTAACAACTGTACAGTATAATCCCAAGCAATGTAGTCGGTTTTGTACTGTCGTACGTGAGGAAGACCAGACACGAGTGAAAAAATTTCACAATCTACGACAAGCTAAAATTATGCAAACCTTATTTTGAAGATGTTTAGGATTAAATGAAATTAAAAAGCTACGTTGAACAAGTGAGTTTACTAGTCGGCTTCGATGACGCCCTATCGCAGTTGTCAATGCGTGTAGTCGCAATCAAAAGGGCCGTAAAACGTGAGTCCACTAGACCAATCATAAACCACTTCCACAGCCTGAAAATACAATGGAGAAATTCTACAACTCAAAAACTAAAGGCTTTTATGCGAAAGATACACTCATATGCCTAAAAGAGAAAACAGTATGGAAAAAGGTATAGTCAATATCCCACACAACCAATCCCCTTCAGTGGAATCAGGGACTCAAGATCAACGAGCGTGACAGGCCTCCTCCCAACAACCAATCACGGGAGAGGGCCATACAAATGTTATGACAGCCCGATTGTAAGAGAATATGCATCTTGCGTATCAACGTTACCAGTGTATGTATGCAGACCAGTGAGAGAACGAAGAAAGTCGGAAAGACTCTCAGTGCAACTGGAAGAATTTTTGCGTGAGGTGGCAGTGTGTACTATTGGTGAGTAGCCGAGCGGAGACGCTTATCTAGGCATTGCTGTAACCAGGGCAAAATACGCAAAGGAATACTGAAATACATGTCGGCAATATATCGGGTTTTCCATGCACTGACGTGGCATCTCGAGTTTATTGTCATATCCGGATGAGTGTTTGCTTAAGAGGTGGTGGTGGAAACATGTACTTCCTATGTCGCTTTTCTGAACAAACACTTATTGTGCCACCCACGTTCTTAACGCACAACACTGATAGACAACTTTTAGCAATCTACTTTCGACCGCTAAGTAAAAAATCAACGAGGTCGTGGTGAAAGTGAAGTATTTTAGAGATTCACAGAAACGAAGTGTATCATTTAGGTTGTGTAAGCTAGCGTTGAACACATTATGATATGCAAAACAGTTCGTTCCCTTCGGAAGTTTGAACAAAACCGCTAGAACATGAAAACCGGTAGATGCAAGCATTTCGTATTGACTTATCAGTACCAACTTAACAATAACCTGAAACGGTATTTTTTTATGTCGAACATTTAAGGGTGGATGGGATGGATAAGCGAATGATGGGTTAGGAAAGTTCCTTTCGCACCGATCCATCCCTAGTGAATACATTATTCACACGCGTAAAACAAATCTGTACACAAGACAGTCTTATGGAGGAACTAGAGTTGATCACGACGGTACGAAAATCGAATGGTTGTCCAAAACAGTTCGCAGAAAGGCACAGTAGGCCGAAACCGCCATCCGAACAGGTGGTCACTCTAAGAAAGAAGGTTTATATAGAAGTTGCCTTTTAAGGGCGATTACAGTATGCATCAAACAAAGCAAAAACTGATGAATTCTCTTAGACGAACATTTAACGCAGTCGAACTTTATGTAATAGCTCGACCCCAGAAGCTGCCTGTGCCTTCAATCAAGGAAGATCAGCCTGTCTGTGCCACCTCACATTGTGTCTACCAATTTACATGTAGCTGCTTCTACCAGTTTTCATGTTGTAACGGTTTTGTTCAAACATTGTGATACGTTAATTTTGGTGCGTTTTGGGAATTGCAAGTTTCGCAAAATTTATTGTATGTGTAAGTATTAAGACTGTCCTTATTTTGGCAGGCAGTCGCGAACACTTTATCTGATGACCCGCCGTATAAATAGGAAGGCCGTTTGCGATCCATGGTAGAGGTTGAACAGTTGTTCGTACAACGACTGCACCAGACAGAAGATAAATTATTTGTGCCCACCTTCGTTGCTGTTAGCCTCCCCGTAACCTAATTCACACGTTCACAATTGCGATCTGCAGCGTGTATTCCTCTACAGTCACAGGCCATCTCCTTGGCTTACAGCGACTAATGTATATATTCCTAGCACACTTTTGAAAATGCCAACTCATACAAGTGTTCTTGTTAGAAAATGCCGCAACAACCGGTTTGCGTGCCGGAGACTGTTGCACGTGAGAGTGGAAGTTCATTTGACAGTACATTGCCAACTGGTGTTCTGGTTAATTTCAGTAAGACATCCATCAAGTAGTTTCTGTTTCAGACCTACTGTGAGACTACGACGTGTATAACTAACTGTACGCACAACAATTGTTCCTTCCCCACCCAATAATAGTTACAGATCCAGTCACGATCCGCTGTGATAGCGTGCTGCCGATCGTGCAGTCCTAGGACAAAGCAGCACACAAGACATGTGTGGCAGTGCCCAGACGTGCTCCGGTTATCAGCCACCGAATGACAGCTGTGCATACGGGCGTGATCACGTGCTTTCCGCACGGCTTTGTCAGCGCATCTGGGGCGTGACTCATTCACGTGAGCACGGGCTCGTCTGTCCTGGAATGGGCGTGCGAACGCGGCACGTCTGAACGAACACTGACTGAACGGGGCACAGGAGTCCACTCAACTGTACAGAAATTGCAAAATGATTCAAGCCACGAGTTAAGCGAGAAAGATTGCTGTGATTGTTATCAAGGTAGTGACAGCGTTTGTTTTGACCGCATCAGAGACAACTCAATGGCTTAGCAACCACAGACTCGGAAATCGAGAAAATGCACTTCTGGCTATGTCGTAGAATCGCCGGGCCTACACTATACATTTTGACTTTGTCAGTTTTGGATGATGCACTGCGCTGCTGATGACGTCGGTGCATTGCGCCAGAGTTCGAATCCATTTTCGGTTCACTTGTTTGTAAACAGTATTACGAATGTTACCAGATGGGAGAATGCACACAAATTTCTACTACAGAGGCTGGATTCCTTATTACGAGTAGTTAGACGAATCTCACAGAAGACTTCCTATGTTCATAATAATTTTTAGGTCTTTGAACTGCCTCCGCTTTTCGAGCATAGTCAGAAGATCATTCAGAAAATAGCATGAAGACCTATATTACGGGATGCCAATATTTCGCTTAATTCCATCACAGTTACCTGTTATAGCCGTGCTCCTCAAATGCAATGGAATGATTCATATTTGGTTATTACATATTTAGGCCAAATTGAACGCGGTAAGTTAGGGTCGGATATGCACCAAGATTCAATCGGAGATTGTAGAGTTTTTTTTTTAGTATAGCATGCCACCTTTTCTGGTACCAACCTGTAGGCTTGGACATACGTCGTTTGCAAGCGTACGCTACGGGTTCATAATAAGAGTATGATAACCTCCAGATTTATCAAAGTTTGACAGTTCAAACATCGGGCTGTGCTCACCTGGCACTCGTTATATGGAAACATTGGAATAATCACTGACGTTAACCGCTTGCTTTGTGTCTGTGGTATTGTGTGCTTATAACCCACTAGATGTTCAACGTAATTTTTTTTCTGTTTCAATGATACAAAGCTATGGAATTATTATTCATTCCAGATCACATTGGGATGCATGATTTATTAAAGTGATCTATCTGGATCTGTTAACTTCAGCTTTATAAAAACCATCTATAATTTCTATTTTTTCAACCATTTCACTGAATATCACATTTGTGATTGATACGGCCCAACTCGGCCATATTTACTGTACGTGACTTCAGACTTGATTCTTCACCATTATCATTTCTATTACCATTGCTGTTACTGTTATTATTCCTGAGGATCATTAGCAATACAGTGAGCCACGCTTATAATACCGTAAGCTGCTTAATTCTTCAATGAAAAATGCTCATCTATACACCCCTTCATAATGTAAATTCCTATCTACTCTTCCCGTCAGTGTGTCTTTGAGTTCTCGAGCAGTCACTGAAACGTCTATATGGGGGTCACAAAAATAGTGCCCGAGATCAGAGACACGGAGTGTGTGTGTCAAAATGGTTGCGGTTAGTATTGGTACAGCTTTTGATATGTGGCATGGTCATCAAGATACGGCGCCTGCTTAACAATATAGTTATCAGTCGCAGATCACAACGCCAATATGATTCACTACCTCCAACGAACTTTCACAAGTAACAGCTGTTGGTGTACAATAAACCGCCACCATGAAAAAGTAGCCGCTATAGAAAAATACATGATGCTGACCCATCAAATTATTATGGCGAACTGAATTTGAGTGACTATTATGGCGAACTTTCGTATGATTGAAATCTCATTATGACGATCGAGATAACTGCCCTCAAACACGATTTCATTCGCCGTGACGAAATGCATAGAGTGAACCACGGCCCAAACATCCTCCAGCTTGACGCGTACCTGCTCAAGGAAACGATATTCTTTATCGCGATCTTGATTTCCTATAGACTGGCTTGCGCCCAACAGACCGAAAGCAATGCCTATGCATTGCGGCTGCCAATCGTGTTTCCGACCAAGCTCTAATCGCCCGTGACCTTGAGAGAGAAACTTTCGTGTGCATTATTGACTATAATTCTGAAGTACACAGCTTTTGCACAATCGGCGATTGATCAACAGGGCTTGTTGTAGCAGAACACTTGCAGTAAAATTTCACTTGTCACACGTTCGCGACTGACGACAGTATGCCAAGTGAATACACATTGTGATTTGTGCTTTTCAGTTAGCTTGGCCAAGCACTGACAGAAGTCAATTTGTGCAGTTTTTAATATTGAGATTAACAAAAGCACATGCATATGCGCACGTAACAAAGTCGAGTAGAATATTGACTCCTTACAGATTATGTGAAGACATAGAACAACGAACGCGTACACTCATTTGCATGGCTGATGTGTGTCCTCAGCCATGAGGTGGTACTTTGTCGTAATTTATCTTGGTGACACGTCTCACAGTGCGCATATACACGGTTCTACTAGTCGATTCCGGTTGCTCATCTTCCTGGCGTCGAGATCTGCCATTTAGCTCCCGAATGTACGCACTATAATGGTTGGTGACATCCGGTTCGGATTAGCCTGTTACAGTGACCGAAGCCAAAGGACGCCTGCGCTATAAACCATCACCACAAGTGACTTGCGCTGCACCACTTGCAGTTCCACTCACACATCACGTATCCGGTGTAAACCCGAAGGAATAAGACCAGTAGGTGTGTGAGTGAGGCTTTTGTGTTCAGCTGGCTCATGCTGGTTAGCCAATTGAATGGCTAGCACGAAAAGGAAACCCTTATCTCTTGGAAAATAAACAATGAGAGAGACTGCAATGACAGGATCTATACTAGGAAGAAAGATGTATAAAATGTAATACAAGAAGCATTTCAGTATACGAGTGCATGCTAGTGCATTCAAGAGAGGATAAAGTTGAGAAACAAAACTCAAAGTTGAACTACGAAAAGATCAGACAGACGATTCATCATTAAATACACCAACAAAGCCCAGGAAAAGAATAGGTTTCTGAAAAGAGGAGCGGATTAATTGCCAAACGACCGTGGTCTTGGTTGATACAATGGTTAACAGAAGGAGAATGGATATATTGATATGACCTACCTGAGCCTAACGTACTCGTTATCTCTTCGCCGACGGTGCACTATGAGTACGTTGGTGACCAACTAATCTCAAACGGCCAGCGCATTCGCAGCCGCACACATCGCAACGCCATATAATCATGTCACCACGACCTATGGCACCGATGGTTCCTTTGCGTACCGCGCGCTTTCGTTCTCGGCCGCGCAATAACTGCTGGTTGAACTAACGGACGCCCGTCCGAATCGTGTTCCTCCACGCAGTCCGGTTCAACGCTAAGTCTTCCCATCATCTAAAATCAATTTTACAACGTGAAAGACTTATCTGCACAGCATCCTGGTGTCTCAGCTTTTGACCACCAGGATTTCGCTTACCTGATCTCAGTTGTCCATACAGCACATGCTTCGGAATACGGAATACGACGGACGTCGCCTAGCCAACTAACCTGACTCAGTGTCAGCAAGGTAGTGGTAATAACCGTAAACTAATAGATATGCAGTCTGGCCAGCAGACGCATACAAGGGACATTAAATCAGTGAACGAGTTAGAATTGAACTAATCATTATCGCTATGTATCACGCGAACGTTGGCAGCCAATCAGATGCGAGGTGACCTTTTTTTTCATTGCGAAGGATGTACACGCATACATGACACCAATCCCATTCGATCGGCTACGAATTAGATGTAAATAAAACGGTCGACCGATTTCGGAGCTCGTGACGAGCGGTGAGGACTTGAGGGGTTTGCAACAGGTTGCTCCGTACGTGGAGGTAAGGTGATTCCCTGGGTTAATCGTCCAATAAATAATTGATGTTGATTGACTTGCTTGTTATTCGTCAAAGCAGCAAGAAGACAAACGTTGTGGGATGTTAACATTTCGATTTATCTCATCAGCCACATACTAAATACAAACAGAATATATAACGAAGAGGCATGGCAAAGTTAGTTGAATAGAGTGAATTTTAGATCGGAAGGTCACCATCAGAGTAGGTGGACAGTGTGGACCATCAAATTTTGCGCTCAAAACACTAGCTTTCTTTGTGTGATCAGCACAGCTTCACTGATGGCAAGAATTTTAGGGTTTGGGTGCCGTAGAAACAAAGTGAACGACCTGGTTGGGTCGACACTGTGACCTATCTCCAGGATGTGCCTCGCAATTGACGATGCCGGGTTTCGCGTTCTGTTGCTCCTTTGATTGTCTGTTCGCTCAGCAGACTGAATCAACCATTTGGGGGAGGTGTTCGAGCATACGTTGACGCAAGCACCGGTCCGTTTTGCTGATATAGCTGTCACTGCAACTGCAAGTGAACTGATAAACGACATGTGAGGCAAAATAGTTAGGTGTGTCACGTCTAGTGTTTCCATAACTAACTCCTCGAGTTGATGATAAGAGGCACAATTCAGCTGCAGAGTATGCCTGATGAACAGCTGACTGAAGTTGATGATGCAGTATAGTGGAGAAATAATCTCCCCTGAATTGTAGTTTTATGAACACCTCTTTTTTCTTTGTTGTATGAACTGCAGATCTTTCTGTTGTTTTGTTGCTATAAACTGTGATAAATTTATCCAGGTATCCGTTAGCAAGTAATCTTGATTTTTACTGAGAGTGAAGATAAAGACTGAGTCATAAATCTTTGCCAAGCTGATGGAGCTGAAATTAAGCCCATTGGTAAAACTTTGTACTGGAACAGACCTTCTGTAGTGAGAAAAATCGTGAGAGGTCTGCAATCGTCCGTAAGTGGCTCATGAAAGAAAGCAGTTTTGATGTCCAATCTTGAGAAGAATTTTGCTCCGGTAAGTTCAATTAACAGTTCATCTTGTTTAGGCAAAATGGATTTTTCAACCACAATTTAATCGTTAAGTGCCCGAAGATCTGTGCGCAATCTAACGCTACCGTCTTTTTTGAAGACCATAACTAATTGGTGTACCCAAGCCGAGCATGTTATTTGTTCATTTATGTCATTTTGCAGCATCAAATTGATAACGGCAGAAATTGCTTCTCGCTTCGCAAGAGGTATCGGTCGCGGCTGATATGAACGACGATTTTGCATCCGACTTTAAATGAATTTGGTGGGCCACGTTGACTGCACGACCAACTGAATCAGCAAACAATTGTGGGTATTTATGATGCAATAATGGCATGCCAACAGAAGCTATTATCATACGTTCAACAGAAGGTACCAGGTTCAGAGCAACCATTGTGTAACGACCTAACAATGGTTTTTGTCAGTATTGCATATATACACAGCAACAAAAGCGGGTAAAGAAAATTCAACACACAATTGGAGTAATATAGATTCTTTCATTTCTATGGTTGCGTTGGAGTAGCTGTCAAATTTATAAACCGTTGGGTACACAGGTAGATGTTTGAAATGACGCTCATAAAATGAATAGAGAGATATAGTTATTGGAGATGCAGAGTCTAGCTCCATTTCAAGAGAAAGTTTTAAAGCCGACATAAAAGCAGCAATATACTCCTCAGAATGTAAAGCTATTAGGGGGTCTATTTTTTCGTCCAAACCCGCTTCCGTTCTCAAGAAGAAAACGATTGATTCAATCGTAATTAGCGGAACTGTTCGGAACAATCAAAAGGTGACCTTGGCTTTTTATTCTGATATGCACATTAGTGACCAAAACTATTTTTATCGGTAACTATCGTTCTCATTAATGATTGGGGAATGTTTCTTTGGTCACTTCGACCTGTACAAACACCTTGTATTTTTTCACCTTGCCGAACACGTTTGGAGGCGGGACAGAGCTGTTATTTTGAACGCGTCTTTTGGCTTATCTTGGGAGCAAATACGGGGACAGTCACGGTAGTTTCGGGACCGAGATTTTCCGTGTTAATTATTATGAAGAGGAGAGTTCGGTTCCTTTCAAACACACCACTATATCGCGAACGAACCAGCATATCCTTTCGAGGGTTTACAACAAACGTATACACTGTTTCTGTGGTAGGAAGTTATTCTGACACAGTAACAGCACCTCCTTCTACTGCATCTACCGAGCGCGTACGGCATACTTTGCAAAATGACCGATTAGGTTTTATGAAGCAGAGAATGAGTGTCAAAATACCTCTGCCCTTCAGTGCCCAGATGATTGCGGAGGAGTTTTCGATTATTTGACTCCATCAGATTCAACGATGGATTTAACAAATTGAGCGAATCCTACTAATCGGTAAACGTCGTTTGCCACGTGATCCATGAATCTGATGTTGGAAATACCGCTGGATCCACCGAAAATGTTGCAAGTGTATTCACTGAAGTGAGCATTGAAGACGACGCCATATTTTGTATCGTAAATCACAAAGCAAAGTAGAGGTAATAAGCGTAAACTAATAGGTATGCAATCTGGCCAGCAGACGTATGCAAGGGACATTAAATCAGTGAACGAGTTGGAATCGAACCAATCATTGTCGCGATGTATCACGTGAGCGTTAGTAGCCAATCAGATCCGAGGTGAACGTTTTTGGTATTGCAAAGGATGTACACACACTCAACACATGGCTTCCATCCCGTTCGTCTGCTCGCCGCAGTACCTCAGTGTTCGGGACCATGTCTCATCACCGAGTATCTAAGATCCGCCTCAGACATTGCAAATGGAAGCGGTTCAGATAGCGCACGTTCCGCTGATACAATGTCCACGTTTCACTGCCCTACGGCAGTATATACAACATAGTTCAGCGGTAGACAAAGAGCTTAGTGCTCGACTTCAGGCTGTGGTTCTTCCAAACGCGTCTTTCAAGACGTCCGAACGCAACATTAGCCTTCGCCAAACGAGCTCTCAACGCGCGTTCTACGAAAAAATCGGTGGAAAAGATGCTACCCAAATTCGCGCGGCTACCGATAACTTCTCCATTGACACGAGTTTCAGGTGAAGGTGCACAAACAGCACCTCCATACGAAGAAGGCTAAGAGGAAGAAAAGGTCTGACCCGTATTGATGTCCAGTTCAAACTTGGATGCTGCGGTCGCGGAAGTCGTGACCAGGCGATACAGTTCGTCCTCGCTATGTGCGAACAACACGCAGTCATCTGTGAACAGAAGCATGTGCATCATTGAGGTTGGGGCACCGAAACGTCGGATATTCAGCAGGCGCCCTCCAGTCCGGTACTCTATCTTAACGGTGTTCTCCCCAAAGTCTTGAAAAGCGACCGTTAAGGTAGCAAAATAAACTACATAGGGCGGTAGCTAGGGCAAAACCCTGCTTCAGGCCAGTGATAACGTCAAAATCATCAGAGGTAGACCCGCACCGTTGTACTATCGCCCTGACACCACATGCAACAGTCTAACCAAACTGACGAAATTAATTGGACGTCCAAACGTACCAAGCACCTTATATAACGCCTCGCAACTCACGGAATCAAGGGTTTGGTGAAAACCACGAATAGGGAATGCAGAGGTTGGGTCCGTTCCCGGCATTCCGTCCGGATTTGTTAAGCAGTAGATACCAATACAGCGAAGTTGGGCGATCGTCACATACTACTCATACAACTGCTAATCTATAGTAGGATCAGAACATATACTTTGACATGGTACAAGCCGCAGGAAAAGTGCAAGAAGGAAAATCAGAGTGCAGCATCGTCCATAGTGGTCCTTGCTAATTAATGAAACTGAGCATTGACGTCTGCGACAACCGAGACGGTCTGGGGCCGAATACCGCGTGCAAATGAGTGGTTTTGTTCCAGGTCTTGTTTAAATACTTAACTCATGTGTTGGTTTGTCGAGTAAATAAACCTTGTGCCATCCGCGTTCTTGGATCACAACAATTGGTGCCGTGACCAGGATTGGAGGATGAAGCTCCCATGGCTGCAGCCGTTTGAAGATGGGGATGTCCGGAGCTTCCTG
>JTDE01000389.1:0-52093 GCA_014338405.1 Paragonimus skrjabini miyazakii
GGAACAGATTTTCAAGATTTTAATTTCTGCAACATATCACAAATTTTGAACAAGTTTAATTGCTACGAATTATTTTTCAACTAAAAGATAACGGAGATATTCACGTTCTACCGATTACACGCAGCAGTGCTACCCTACCGGTTTCCAGGGAAAGGCTTGTACAGCACAGATTTCACATTTTGTTGAGTGGCCGCTGTTCCAGTCTGACCAGGGAATTAAGCGTTGCAGACGTGCCACCTACAAAACGGTCAATTTGTGCTTCCACGAAGATGATGGTTGTGAACCCAACTGCGAACACGACGTTCTGGGAGCCGATTTCTTTGGGCATATTACAGTAGTGACCTCGGGATATGTTTGTAAAGCTACACGCCACACAAATAACTTCCAGCTCTAACTTCACTAATGCTGCATACTATTCTGCTATCAGTCAGGTGAAAAACATTTAGCATCACTCCAGCCACTTTCAACCTATCATATCGCGAATTACTTTAGTAGAATGGCCTAAACAGCACAGGTCTGTAGATCTGTCAAGATATTTATTGCCAAGATTTAGTGACAGAATGATGGCTAAGAATAGCAGTGGGAAACAGCTAAACGATTGGAGCAAAAATGTGATAAAATGTCGTGACAGGATGAACACACATGTATGGATATGGAATCAATGAGGAAGCTCAACAGTTCCCGTGCATGACATGGAACTCAGAAACGAGATTACAGCGCCAAAAAATAATTAAGACGAACAGAGACATATGTGAACCGCTTCTGTACTTCCCGCCCGCTCAATACTGTACAGTCGAGTTACCAACCAAACAGACGTCACATAGTGGAAGCTGTGCTAATGAAGGTTTGCGACAGACGCGTTACCAAAACAAAAATGGTAAACGCACAGCCACATTAAACGACACAAAAAAGAGAAGTCTTTGCGTAATTCATGAACTGGGCGAGTTTTGTTGCAGCCATGCGAAATCGGCTGATTTCCAAATATGCTTATGGAAAAGAAACGCTGTTATGTTTCTTATTTGAATCGCAGGCAGTTATCCAAGTGCTATCTGTTACTAGCATAGCTTGAAAGACTGATGTCTACAAATATTGTTCTTTTAACAACTGAATTAACTAAAATGATTAATTACATCAAATGCGCTCATTTCGATAAAGCTGTGCTACCACGCGAGAATTGGTAACCGTTGTGGAGTACGTCGGTCTCCTCAGAGCCATATGTTCGAAGCCAATCTAGTTTATCCTTTGATATATTTTTCACTGGCGACGGTTGTTTTATGGATATACATTCATCAACTATGTTTTTTCTTGTTAGCAATCTATACAGCGTGAGTGATATTTGGCTCTTATATTCCTTCACAGAAGACGGTATATGCATCGAATTCCTGACAAGTTACCAAAGTGTCCGGGTGTTTCCATCATAAAACCTTTAATGGGATGTGATGCTTGCCTGCGCGAGAACCTTCTCAGTCATTTTACTCTCGAGTATCCAAAGGTATGTATAACCCTCACCGTCGGTACACTGCTTTAACATGCAGATCAAATGTACTTTTTATGCACTGTCTCACTCACTCTTAGTGAGATTATTACTCTAGCTGTTCTTGACAACCGTGTGGTAGTCAGGAAAATGACAAGCATTTTCCTTGTGCAATTGCAATGCAACCATGGTTACGCGACTGAAGAAAGACGCACTGCGTTCGTATCATGCTTTCAACAGGCTTTTGTAGAGGGTATGCACAGGGGTGTGCGTACGGAACAGAGAGACAAGAAACAGGGTTGCAGGCGGGATCTTCACAGGAGCTACGTGGGGCCCATCGGTCAAACCCCATTTTTGCCCCTGCCAGCCCCCGAAAGACCCCCTGGGTCCCCTAGGGGACCGTATGGGGCGTGTTATTTGGGACACGATAGTAAGTCATTAAGTTAAGAGCCCTGAAAATGTGAGTTTTTACAAAGTATTGGAAACGCACTCCTTAATGACCAAACGTTAACGGATGTTCAGAAAACCGTATTCACAAACACTTTGAACACAGCTGCTTTGAATTTTGCGTCCTTTCTTGAGGGAATTGGATGTAAACTATATAATATGTGTGATTCAATTGGAACTTCACACTAGTGCTTTAGTTCAGATAAGTGATTCAGTTGTTTTCTGAAGATTTGATCATGAATGCGAAATGGAACTGAAGACAACGTGGATCAATACTGTATGTAACTTTGTGATCGTCGCATTGAAAGATGTGGACAATGTTGTATTCGAAGGAATTTGAATAGATCAACAATGGCGATGACCGTTGTATTTGGTATGTTGTTTGCTGCTGCTATTTATCACTACACGCGTATCAAGCCAACTCAAGTATTAACGCTTTTACAGCCAGACAACCGCCTAACAGAGCATTTATGTGAGACAACTAAAAATGCAGTTTAGCTATACAGAATGTTAGAGGGGGACCTCTTGCCTGAATTTCTCAAGCAACTGAGTCCACGTATGCAGGATCGAAGGACCTACACTTTATACTAAGCATATGTGATCACGATTAGCTGCATCCTCAGCAAGCTTTGCTGCTTGGTCTCACCTACTTCCTTTATTTAATGAGCTGCTCATCAATAAAACGGCACGGTTCATCTCATTAGGTCTGTTTGCAACATCTTCAACTTCACTGTATCTCGATATGGGACCCATCACCGCGAGAGGCTCGGGACACGCGATCGATTGATCAACTAATCACGCTGCACAACGTGCAATGTTTGGGTCACATACTTCCCATGTCGGCTGAGCATTTTCCGTACCTGGCTTTGTATACTGAGACCACCAGCGGTTGCGTAAAACCACTTGGTGGTTGAGCAACAACGTGGTTACAACATGTGAAGGCCCTGGCAATTCCGTTGAATATAGTGAGTGAGTATTGCCACGTGATCGTTCAAGGTGCTGATGAAAAACGTTATCCGAGATGACAGTGTACCGTATTTAATAGAGTACCTGCGTTCGTACCATTTTCAATTATTTCGATCAGTTCTCTTCTGTTAGTTGTTAACCCTTCCGGCAACTTAATTTTGGGGATATTTCTCATCACTGTTGAGGTGATCGTCGAGTCGAGCTGCAGCACCTTCTAGGTAGGAGCGAAACAATTGTGACGATGATGATGATGAGAAGGTTAGAAATAATACACTTTCCAGATTATTAATAGCTGTTTTGCTATTTGGAGACCTACCTTCTAAACTTTCAGATGCTTTTAGGTTGAAACCAACAGTTACTTATAGTTAAGATCCAATGCTTTGGGGCTTCAGTGCTTTTGATCTCTGACCCTTAGTGCCCCCATTTTGCAGTCATATGACCAACCAACTCTTATTGTGGCTTTGTGTATGCTATCTTTAATTTTACTTGAGACATTTTTTAAACTTCAAGCGACCCTTATATTGGCGAAGATTGTCTTTGCTTAACGGTACAAAATCCGGCTATCCTTTGTTTACTCCCGGTGTTATTGACATAATTTCCTAAGGACATTAATCGGTGAAGAATCTCCGTAATTCCTTTGTCTAATCTAAGGCTAATAATACTGCTTTAGTCCTGAAAAATCATTTCACATTTTGGAACTGCATCACTTATTCTGGCAGAGGAGACTCAGTTATCTATCAACTCGGTTTATAAATTGTTAAAAGACATTTGATTGTCATTTGTAAATTTCAGATCTGTTACTTCTGTACTAGATGGACGTCAATGCCTGTGAAGGCCGTAGCCGATCTTCTATTAGTCAATCTGTAACTAGGTGTAATATAGACCTATAAGTATTCAGCCATGTCATACAACAATTTTGATGTGAAACTCATTATCTGTAGATCTTAACTTAAATGTATCGCCTTGGCACATTTGTTTTGTGTACATGAGCTTGAAAGTGAAGTTTGGGTTACTGAGTCATGTTCAGATAGGAAATCGATGAACGCTCGTTTATTGACTGACGACATGGATAACACTTTTCCCAGATCGAAATTCAGATCTTCGTTCAGGAGGAAAACCTGTTTGTTATTGCACGTTTTATTCTCTTTGAGCACCACTGGGTTTGCAGAGTTCGATAAAAATTAAAACCCTAGCTGCGAATAGAGTCAGAACATGCATCATATGACTTTCGCGCGCGGCTGTTCAGCTTTTGAACTTGTGCAACTGTAATTGATTAACCTTGGTAAAGAAACGATGTTCTAGGTTGTCCAGACCAGATGCAACTGTATGGGTCAAGGCGTGCGTCAGTGTTTCACCATACTTGCATACCGACGGCACGGGATCATTCGGCTAGCAGTTGCAGCTGTAGTGTAATCATGGACCCCGGTTAGTGTGGGTGTTTATTATCTGAAGGGTTAAAATGTAGTATCAGATTCATACAAAGATGACCCGATAAAATCACAAGGCTGACCGGGTTGCCATTTACTATGCTTTTTGTGATGCATAAGCCTCCTGGACATGCGAGTCAAGTGAAGTACAGACAATATTGTGCCTTGTGCACCTCGAGAAGTAACTTTTTGAGTTGTTATTGCACCTGCAGCGCTTGTAAATCCTGGATACTAGAGAGCTTGTGGTTCAGGGGTTGGACGAATATCTGTGTTTCGTGAAGTTGTTTGGTGATATTTTCATATCGAAGTTCGAGTCGGCCTATCCGCGGCTAACGGTCGTGATCGGTGGAGACATCACCTTGAATAATGATGAAATAATTTGCGGCGGATGGCGCAAGACTTGAGTCTAAACAGGAGTTGTAGTTGAGTCACTAGTCCGGACTAGGGGCGTGTCATTCGTGACTAACAGTCACGCGACCTGTTTGATAAGTAGAGGAAGGGTGCCAAATCACCTACTGACGTATGTGATTTGAGGTTAGTGCTTCCCAAAACAACAGTTGTACAATGCAACATTGTTTCAGTCGCCCCCCGTTTTTCCATTGTTGTGATAACCAAAAGATTTTTCACTTAAGTACGACCAGATATCCCTAAGCAGGTCAGTCGTGGCGTTCGTGTTTTTGATTTTCAGATTGTTTTTGAAGCCTCATGCTTGCCTCAAAAGATCAGTGACTACAAACTATTTCCCTACTGACCTAATTGTTAACAACATCTGTCTAATCACAACCCTTTGAAGTCGTAGTGTCTACACCTTGTAGGTCAACAACTGTGTCGTGAGAAAAACTGTAGTGCCATCGGGAGGACAACTGTTCCATGTCACTAGTTATACTCACTTTACTGACAAAGCAATTAAACTGGCTATGTTCACGCTAACAAATGCGGTTAACTGTAATCTCTCATAAGATCTCCTGCCACTTACTCCGTTAGTCACGACGACCTCATCTTGGTAGTTGGTGTAGGTCCTCTATATCAAATTGACATTTATCCATCTAGCACCTGTCGTTAATCGATCATAGCAACTGCAGGATGTACTTGACATATCAGATGTCAGTCCAGTTTCGTGGCCTGATCGTCTGATGGGTGCCTATTCGATGACTGCGTGAATGAACTCGCTGAGCACCCGACACTGAATATTCGCTTCTTGGCATTATTGACGCATGTTCGTCGTTTACGGCATATGGGAACGCTGCGAATAGGCGTTATAGCGTTTAGCCTGCAAAGTCCGATTTATTGGTGCTAACCAGACAATTGTCGGGAGACACCACCTAAGTGAGTAAAAGGAGTGTGATAAACATAGCCGTCTGGACTTTCTCTGGCACTTTTTGCTTTCAAAGTTCCGGACGAAAGCGTCGTTTGGGTGAAGACTGCCGATTAGCTGCTACCTCTTTCCAAAGTGTGCTGTAGTGTAGCTGTCACTCAGTTTTAATATTGCATAGGGCTATTGCAGTTTGCTATTTTAATTTGCTTTGACCTGTGTAACGAATAGACTTGTGAGAAGTAATCGAGAGCGCAGAGAAGACGACGCCTGATAGAAAGGCTTTAATCAATCAGAAAACGAGGCATGTGATCTATAACATAACGAGCAGGAAAAGTAGATTAGGATAATATATGGAGGGATCAGTATGATAGGGAAGAGGACAATATGATGTAGAAATAATATATGACAACCTGTTTGGTTAGTATCTATTTAATGTTCTGCATTCGCGCTTATCAGTCAGATGAAACTTGGTGCTAGGTAACTTGGTTTCCAAAAGTTCTTGGGACATAAAAGCAGCTACATTAAGAGTGGACTAAGCTACCCATGTGGGATTTCTTAAAGCATGGAATTGTGTTCAAACTTTTAACTTAGTCGTTAACGCCGATATTGATAGATTCAGCTGAATTGCGTTCCAGACACCTACCTTCAAAGTCGTGATTTTGGGTTATTCATAAAAAAGCATACAGGCGGCATCACCGCGTAGATATCCTGAGATGAATGGACCTCATTTTGAATGTGGAAGGTACATTAGTTATAACAGTGGACAACCTGTCAGCAACACGATCCCTGGATGTGGACTTACGGGCATTAAAAACTTCAATATTAACTCTTGGTTAATGCGGAACATCGTGAGCGACAGTCCTTTAAATCTTAAAGATCACATAACATGAGCTTAGGGTTGTCTTAAAGAATAGAAGAGTTAGGTTGAGGGATAAGTGAACGTAAATATATCAGTATAGGTGATCTAAAGACTCAAATTGGACATCAACGTACCAAGAGTTTAAACGAGCTTCAACACTGTTTGTTAATGTAAACAACTACTTCACGTTGAATATCACTCCTGCTTGATCGCATCTTTTGTATTCAGGTAGTCTTTATAGCCAGCTTCTTTTAAAAATGTGGTTGGACGCTCAGATATGACAGATCGATCATTCTTAGTGTGAGGCAAATGGCGCAATGATCAACACGTTCACATCATGAAGGCGTGGTCAGCGTTCAGAGACAGACAATGGCAACAGGCTCTAACGGAGATAAAACTCGAACCTGGGGCTTCTCCTCGAAAGGAAATGGCTGGAATGTAAAAGCTGTGGTCAAACGCGTATGATGTTCATTTTGGGTCATATCGGTAAAATGAACAAATGTAATTGGATTTTAATGCGTGTAATCCCAAATGAAGAACAACAACCGGTTTATGTGGCGAAGTTTCAGATTTATTCCAACGGCATAATATCCCGTCTGGTTTGGATTATAAGTTATGAGTGAGTGAGCGACACCAAAATTCTGCACGAATTCCGTTATACTTCGACCGTAAATGATCATGTGTAATCGCAACGTTTGTGGCCGTGCAGACGCTAATTATGGCTTCTGTCTGCGTTAATCTTGGCAGAGATAATGAGAAATCCGCTGTTTTTTCAAAGTTGGAGGTCATTGAGGATGTTAAGTGACTTATGACTATATAAACTTGAAGCAGAGTTCCCTTCGTCCAGATAATCAATAATGCGAATTGCCACCATCTCCTTTAACCACTTCGGCCACGAAAATGAAGCATTAGAATACTTAAGACACGCAGGTGTCACATAAGAAATAACCTCTGCACTAGAGGATGGGGATGTGGTCATCATTAAGACGATCAAACTACTTCGGTCAACAGTTTGTGTACGAAATAACCTTGACGGCGATTATTTATCGTCAGTGTTTTGCAGAATACGAGCACTTTGGAGTTCCGCTCGTGAAACAACACGGGCAATCACTGTGAGCTGTTTCCATGGCGTGTCTCGTACTGGACTAGGTCAGATTCCAGTTCACACATTCTGTCTCTGCTGTTTGTTGCGTAATTCCGTACACCAACCCCATAGACCTATGTACAACCATCTTTTGTTGTAGGCGTTGGTCTGCTCTACCGATACAGAACGTCACCACAGCTGCAAGCGATCTGATACATTGTGTGGGTTGCGATTGTGAGCGAGTTATGCAACTATCTCCGTTGAAGTATCGACTTGAATTCAGTCTCAGAATTTACGTGAGCCAAAGCAGACTACAATTTTTCGCCTGCGTCACTTGTGATATTATGAATTTCAAAGTCAGTTTCAACCTACATATGTTTCTGACTGTTATGTTTCTTACTGCTACAAATATCCTCAAACACATTGAGTAAACTATTCTTCAACACATCCTCCTTACTTTGTAAGCAGTTTTCGGTGCACAACTGTCGGGTTGTGTTCAACAGTGTTTCACTACGCTTTGCTTGCAAATAATTAGCGGAAAAAACGAATCCTAAATACTGGCCACTCTAAATAACTTTGTGGTGCAGTGGGCTTTGTATTGAACCACCCTGTCTTTTAGTGAGTAAAATACTCAAAAATGACCAGCTCGTTCAATATTCCTTCGTGAGACACAAGGCGATTTCAGATGGAGGGAATTCAAAAGGTTCAACAGTTCTAGAAAACAAATATTGATACAAACATTATGTACCACATACCGTTGATTGAGATAAGCTCTAGGTTCGGCACCAGTAACGTGCGTTTCAGCTGTGTCCAGGAAGATGTCTGCCAGCATAAGGTTTCGTTTACCGTCCACCTCTTCAGTGTCAGTTTTTCTGTAAGAAGATACCCTAGCATCAACTGGATTTTCTCCATGCACAAGGACATAACCTCCCTGCGCCAATTAATCGGGATACACGAAATTTACTTCTGATGGGAAGTAAAGTCATATAAAATGTGGTTGGTTCTCGCAGAGGAACGTTTATTACTGGAATCAATATGAATAAAACGCACTCTATACGACCTCAATGATCTGTTGTCTAGGGCTGGCACCAGTGGAAAGTTGTGCTCTCTACGATGGGAAATAAAAGTTTTAATGGATAAGATGTTGTTGACAAAGCAGGGTAAATGAATTATCATCATCCCACGGTATCCACATAATTCTTTCTTTAACTCCTTTCTTTTTGAGATTCACAAGGCGTCTTAAACCAGTGCATCAACCTCGTATCTGATTACATGTATATGATGATATTAACCAGTAAGATTTGCCATGATGTTGTAACACCACTTGTGCCATGTAAGTTAGTGATAACCTGTTGCGCCTGAGACTTGTGTGTACTGTTCACACTGTACGAGTCACTTGTTTCGGTTCATACGAAATACTCTAGCATTATATAGATTGAACATGACTCACAGTTGATCGCAGTTGTTGCATTCTCATATACTCTCAAGTCAACCCTTTTCGAAAAGAAGCTTTCGACTGGAGTTCTAGTCCCTGTTGATGAGGTCTAACAGGACCGTAATTCGAGCCCAGTGTTTCTTTTCGAGAATGGCTGACTGAAAGATCTATCGTAGTTCAACAGTTACGATCAGTTATGAGTGATGTTCAATTTATGCAACAAACCAAAACCCTCTACTATTAATCGATAATCTCGTATTGTTCTCATTGGACACGACGGCGTTGAGTCAGAAAAGCTGCTGACCTAAATCGCACTCGTTTGCCTTACGCGGAAGTATAATAGTAGATAATTTTCACTGAGGAATTCCGTTAGTCGAATGAAACGTTACATATAATTTTATGATTAGCATGATTTATGCTTTCCTCTCCCACAAACACAAAGTGTGCATTATGTCGTACTGTTTTCTTACTATATGATTTACTGTGAATAAAAGAATGGACTTGACTTGGATATTATTCTCATAGTACATGATATCAGTATAACGAACTGCGTACACAATAACGTACTGCAAGTAAACAACTTATGCGTTTACGAGTGTGTGCAAGAATGCTGAACGAGATCTTTCTGTGCCTAATTTGATCTTTACCAATATTTGTTGTGAACTTTCTGTGTAGCTGTTTCCGTCAAAATATTTTCCAATAGTTTAAAGTTGAAAACACAATAGTTGTTCGTGTAAACTTGGAGACTTGTTCAGTACGGTTTGGCTGCATACTGCTATTCCCATTATCTATACAGCAGGATCAAGCTGTTCATCTATGGATAGAAGGATAAACTCGTAAAGAGAGAAAACTACTACACATGCACACACACTATAGGTCATCTTGAGTTCGCTACCATGTCAGAGACAGGTTAGCTAGCAAATCACATTGCTTACAGAGCATAAAAACAGAACTTCCGCAAAACGTACTGACTGACCGTTTCTAGTTGCATAAACGAATCGGAAGGTGTTGATAATGTTAACTTTATGTCTCCTATTCAAAAATTTTTGCACAATGGAAGAAGTTAGCTGTTGATTCTGCGTTGGTTGCCCAGTCAACCCTTTGACCTGTCAGACGTTCAACCCATTTCGTTGTATGTTCAGTTATTGGATGACGCAATTGTTTCTTTGTTCTGTTGTTATGGATGGTTCGGCATCCGTATATGATTTGACAGATGCAGTTTGATTTGGTCAAGTGGAAATCGTTGTTTAGACAGAGATGTTAGGATCTGAACTGTGACGTAAACAACGACAGTTGATTGCAGCATACAATCTTGCCACCTGATGTGTGTGTGTACACACACTAAGTTCTGTGAAGAACAACTGGAAAGAAAACGTTTTGGTACAGTAATCGGTACCTTGCTGATGACACGAGGTTTTGAGTGCTTCTTAACAAACATTCTCAGAAGTTGCTAATGCGTATTTTGAATCGAGGGTATTGGAAATACACAAATCACACGGGTTCTATGAAACAGCAACGTCATTGATTACATAACGCCTTTTCAGTACGAAACTCAGTTAACATTACCGTGGCTTTCTCCATGATCTACGCAACTGGCAGCAATCGGTTAGTACGCCTTGCTGCAGTTTTGCTTGTCAAAAGACCGCTCTCCGCCCACTATAGGCAACGTGGTTTGACTGTTAGTCTGCTTCTGCCAGACTAGCTTGTTGCGTGCATGTCTGTGTGCATGCTTTTTTCCGTTTGCGATCGCATTCCTCTCTACACATTGGCAAACAGGTTGGTTTTAGAGAACCATTATTATTAGTACTCATTTTTACAAAGAAGCACGGCTTGTGATCAGGTTGTAACCGGAAGCGCTGTAATATTTGAATTTAGACATTAAGGCTTTTATCGGTTAATCATCTTCCCTACTTGTTCATTTATCCTTAAGTTAAAGCTACACATTTCTACTCATGGTTGTATGACACCTCATTATCGGCATCAGCTCTTGACCTATGACTATCGATGTCAGTACATCTAGTAGTTGGTCGGTTTTAGCTATGATTCGAGAAATGTTGGTGTACGTATGTTTTCTTTGTGGATGTAGGTGCATTTCTTAATGCTTTGTTAGAAAATGGTATGTCGTTCAAAAAGGTTCCCATACATTTAGTTTGCTTACTGACAATGCTGTCGTCCATAAAATGACTTTCAATCTTACGTACTAGAAATAACTCTACTGACGTCGTAATTTGATGGTTTTCGGCTCTCGTATAACGCAAAATGTCGCATAATCAAAAATACTACGGAAATGTATAAATCGAAAGATAATGCTTTGATGGTTGCTCTCTTCTGACACATTATAACTTTGAAATTTTTATATGATGAATTTATGATCAGTAACAAAAATGGTAACATTCAGCAATGGAGTTAAATGACATCTTACTACAGCATCACTATGAATGTGTATGAAATATTTTCAATCGGTATTTTGAATCTGGATTCGGGAATGCATTTAATTGTCCTGGCACAACATTTCATGAAAGACTTCGGGATGTTGTTTGCACTTTATATTATTAAAGCAGTTTTCTTCGTTTTGTATGTTATGTAATTCAACCTGAATCTACCCTATTGAGAGGGTAATGGAACTGCAAAAACTAAACTTATGAAATTACTCCTCAAACATAAAGTCTGACGAAAATTTCGTAGTATTGCGTTCACGAAGATGGATACAGACTACCTTGGTTTACGGGTGTTTTGCAATGGCTATAAAATAACAGTTGTATAACGACAAGTCGACACTTCGGTTTCGTTCCTGTTTAGGCTTATCGGATAAAGATAGTGAGGACGAGATTCGAAACGGCAACCGCTCCTATGTACGTCATTCAGACTATTTTTACCTGGTAAATCTAAACAGGAATTTCATAATCAACATTTCTTGTGGTTGTTACCGTAATTCGTGTTAAAATTTGGAGGCCTGAGCAGAAATTGTCCGTTCGCAATATGTAATCAACTTACTCAACAGTTACGTTAATCATTCCATTACAATCGATGTTCATAAAGCTGGTGACCTAGTTGGTAAGAGTTTCAGATCGTAGCTCAAGAGGTTGCTGGTTCGCTTCTCCTTCATGTTTTTTTTAGACGTTGAGTTCGAACAAGCATGAAGCCGGTAGCTGAATGTCTGCTGGCGGGTGAAAATCGTTAAACAGTAAACGATTTTCTGAACCGTTAGTACTTTTCTTCCTCGTTAGACCTTCTGTGCCAAGCAGTGATCACAACTTGTGAACTTGTACTAGGTTTGATTTCCGTTTCGTTTAACCGATTCTTATTTGGGTGACCAAGAAATGACTGAACGCGCTAATGGTGCTCGGCCGTCACGAGTTCGAGTTCAAGCTTCATCGTCTGTCTCATTTGTCTAGGTTGCCAGGCCATTTTTTTCCTTTGCGACTTTGGTTTCGATATCCATCTGGAGCACATGTGGCATCGTACGTTGCATGATAACAAAGTTCTTGTGCTTTAGGGATGAACGTCTTCTAAATTGTTTGAGCTGCTGAAAGCTATGAAGTAATATCCAAATGTTCTCACATACGGTTTAGTTGGTTTTACATTTGTTATTTCACTTAGCTCGCTAAAGCTCAAACGTCGACTGTTGTACACACGACTACAGACTCCTTTCCTACGACTGTCCCTATCTAGGTTTGGACAGTCTGAGAGTATCCAGCCCACATATGGTCTTTTGTGTAACATGATGGCGTACACCTCCTGAAATAAAGCTGAATACGTTTCTAAAAGAACACTGCAGGCATAGTTGAAGTCGGCTAGTTGACTTGATCCTGACGTGAAAGTACGCGATTCACATTCACAGCTCGCAACAACTTTACCTGTGTACCGGCTGAAATGTGCACTCAACCACAGTTAAACCATTTGTTATTACTTTTATTGCTTGTTTATTTGTGTCGACCGATCACGTGACCTTCACTGAATACAGTCCACTCAGCCAGTTCATCCAGTTCAACATAATTCCGTGGTGTTTTGCTTGCTGACTGTCAAAGTTCAAAATAATGATTGACTGGAAAGCGGAATGTGGATTGGCCAACTCGAAATGAGTGAGTTGGTCTCTTCGAATCACGCCATCAGCGGTTTGATGTACAAAACTTACCACAAGATCATTCACGTTTGACATTATCTGTCTGTATTTGGTGGATATATTTCAAGAGGATAATACCCTAACCGAGTAGTAAAGCTCTACACGAGACTCTAAATCATTTTATAATGAAAACATTGTCTCGTTCAAAACGAATTCATGCTAAGTTTTTTACTTTCTAAGTGTGTATGTTACTCGGGCAAGGATATCGAGCCGATACAACAAATCAAGTGCGAAGCCACGCTTCTTTTCGTGCCAGATCAGAACCTACTAGTTGATGCTAACTGGTTATGATCTCTTCTTCTTTACGAGTGTGTATTATATAGATGTCAATGTCTTCGTTGATTCACCACTTCTTTGAGTCTACGCACACGTACTATTTCCATAAACTTCCTGTGGCTAAAACGTGACTCATCCGTCTGCAGTCGAACGGCAACTTTTTCCTTGCTGATCAGAGCCTCAAGCTTGATAGGATTGTGCTCAGTCAAACAAAATGACGACTGGCTAGATGAATGGCATTCAGCGGAGGTCAGACAATTGAGCAGTGTGGAGAAGTAAAAATTGGTAACGGTGAAATGCTCCATTCATCCCAAATGAGTGGCTATCCAGTCAGTGTATATATGCAAATACGGTGCTTTATGGGCGAGAGTCATACTCTTTTCATGCCAGTTCCGAGTCAGTTAATCGATGCTAGCTGCCCATACTCATTGTTTGCTCAATAATTTCTTATCTTAAACAATCAGATGGAGTCCGGTTGTTTTTGTGCATAGTTTACGTTCCAGTCTTTCTTGGCGTCCAAGTGTCTGATTGCGCTGCCACTGTTTTTTAAGATATGACATTTCGGATCAGATGAATATTTTTATCCATAGTATGGGTAAGCAATGTGCACGTTCGACAATCGATGCCTATGATGTGTAAGTCACGAAAATGTGATCATTCGGGTTGCGATATTATAGAAAAATATGAAATGAATAGTGCACCACTACGCTTGAAAAAGTACATTGAAAGTTGGCCTGACCATATTACAAAGCTTGCAAATGCATCCGGAAGGTTGTAAGACTGGCTAACTGGTCACTGCGTTGTGGGTGTATATTCTGCAAGGTGAGAATTTGTCATGTATGGTTTGGAGTGTTTCCGTGAGTTAACATTTCTGTTGTTCATATTGGCAACATCGTACGTGCAGATCCATGATATGGACTGAGCTAAAATATTCAACTGACTTTCAGGAGGTTGATCAACTAAAAAGATTGCAAGGTTTGAAACTGCATCAGAACAATGCCAATGTCTACCCTGTTCCCAAATCACTAGGATGGACAGCCGAATGGAGTGAGTAAACAGTGAACGAACGTCACCATGTAATCAGACGATCGATCTAGTTTCTCCGTCATTAGTCCGATCGATATCCCCACCATCTCCCTACTGAATTGTATTGATCCAGATGCCAGTATGTGTTTATTCTCACTGTCGTAACGGGCATATTGGCAATTCGATTAAGGGAGTCTGGAACTGCCCGTTTTATTCAACGTAGTTAGAAAGTATTTTTGTTAGACACGAGAAGTGGGTTGTAAAATGTTAGTAACCCGTGGTTTAAGCTAAAATCTTATTTCTCCTCTCCCAACGTTGACCACTCTTGTAAACTGACGAAAGTGTGTAAAATGGTTTCACTCTATTCGAATAACTCAGAGAAGTTGAACGGTTTGTAACCGTACATTAGCGTTCTTATATTCCATAATTTCTGCGATTTTAATTATTGGGTTTCTTCTAGAACAGGGTCGATAACATATTGGCCGTAATTTCTGCTTGAGGTTTTCATTTAATTATAATTTGTTATTCTACTCTAGTTGATATAATGTTCGAATGATTCAATGTAAACTTGATGGGTTCAATTTTATGCTATTCACTGAGTATCTCCATTGATATAACCACCTGTTATTTTTTCGAACCTCAACTTAAAACACTGCGTTCCCTTGACCTAGTTCACCAGTAACGGTGGAAGACATACGTCACGAGATGTTAACATTTCGTTTACTCTCTTCAGCCGCGAACGTAAAACATTGGAATATATAGTACATGGGGATAGCAACAACAATCAACGATTGGGTTTACATGAGACAAGGACTGACATCAGTCCTAGGGCAGACAAACTGCTTGAGTCAACAGTTTATGCACACACAAGGTCGGGCGGCTAGTATTGATTAACATTGCCTCGGAGAAGACCAGCAACTTCGGATTTCGAGTACGCAGCAACACTTTCTGTCTTACAAGTAACCTATCAGTTCACTTGCAGTTGCGGTGACGTCTATATCGGCAGAACAGATCAGCGCCTACTACAAAGACTATCCAAACATATTGGTGCGCGCTATGACGCAAGAGGCAGTGACAACAGAACGAGTGAGACGAAATCCGACCTCATCCATAGCAAAGCACATAATAGAAACTGGTCACGTTGTTGACCCCACCAGCTCGTTTCAAGTGTTGTTGCGTAATCGGACTCCGAAGTTGTTTGCCTTCTTCAAAGCAATGCTAATCAATACTCGCCGTCCGGTCCTGTTTGTACATAACCTGTTGACTCAAGCAGTTTGTTTGCCCTAGGACTGATGCCAGTCCTTGTCTCATGTAAACCCAATCGTTGATTGTTGCTATTGTTGTTGCTATCCCCATGTCCTATATATTGCAATGTTTTACGTTCGTGACTGAAGAGAGTAAACGAAATGTTAACATCTCGTGACGTGTCTTCTATCGTTACTGGTGAACTTCAAATTAGTCAAAAACCACTGATTTTTGCTAATCTGTGTAGTCTATGGGAATGCGACAGCTGCGATTAATTGTGGGTGATGTTCGATCTATATGAAAATCAAAATCCCCTACTACTCATCAGTAAACAAATACCGTTCAACAAACCAATGATTTCTGTGATTTCAACTTGGGGTGAAGTCCTAATCGAGGGGTCATCGATTGTAGTTAACAGGACAGTTACTGTATTTCCATTTCGAGACGTCCGGGCAACCTGATCATTACTCACAAGCGAAAATGGTTGAGTATTCACATATGATAATTCGGTCGTGCCTAACGTGAGGTCAATGGTGCTGTGGTAAACACGGTTGCCTCATGAACAGCGTGGCCATGGTTCTAGTCCCGGCTACAGTGGCGATGATATTCACTACTGACGAGCTCTAATGGAAGCGAAACTCGAGTCTAGTGCTTCTTTTCGAAATGGGCCGACTGGAAAGTCTATGAGAATGCGACAGCTGCGACCAATTGTGGGTGATATTCAATCTATATGGAAATCAAAATCCCCTACTACTCATCAGTATTCTGTGTAGTCTCATCAAATTCACACGAAGTTTCTCTTTGTGAGAAAGTTTGACCGTTTAACTCAACTTTCCAAAGGACTTGCACCAAAAGTGCTAATCAAACGAAATTTTTTGCGCATTAATTGGGCTTTTTTGTGTCGAACAATCAAATTACGCTGATTGATATATGAATTCATTCATCACGTTTACGCACAGGTTAGCCACTCTCGGCCGTCAAAACAAGATTGGAACTTGAAGCGGTGTGACGGCTTGCGCATCTCGATAACCTATTAGGCCAAACTGGACTGTATGACGATCACACAGATCAAGCCACTCATACCTGGCAGGTCAGCAGGTAGAGGTCTGACAAATCACAGTCTCTTGGCCCTCAAGGTTGGGGGTTGGAAGAAGGTTAACATCTGTTTTGCGGAAAAAGTAATGACATTGGCACTGCTTTCCACCCGCTGCCTTGCAGTACAGGCTATTGAGCCAAAGGCTTTGGTTGAGAACCCTAATCGTTCTCCTGTATAGGCCTGGGCGCCCTGGCAGTATCTCAGCCCACACACAACCATGGATATTCACAACACCAATAATTGCATACTTAAGCTATTTCGCAGTATAAAGCGGGTCGCCTTATCTGTTGCATACAGCCGGGTGGGTAGGAGAGAACATGCTATTGCTGACCACTCCCACACTGTCTTGTAAAATTTTGCTTTCAGGCTCTTTCCGGACCCCATTTCTAGGAATCACTCTACAGGTCCCACAAACGGATATGGCTAATCATAACGTCACTGTGCCACCGAGCTCCATCTCTTACCATGCAGCCTCAGGCATATATCGCCCCTTGCTTAGACCTCGATTGTTAAGCAGTCTAGGTGCTTTCAACGTTCGCACTCTAAAACAGGTAGCCGCCTTCACACGAACGTTGGACTCGTTGAATATCGGTCTGTTGCATTTCAAAGAGCAGAATCCAGGACAGCATTCAACGTAAAAACTAATGGCACCCACACTGTCTACTCGATGCTGGTTATACACTTCGGGCGACTCTACGGCCGCAGCCGCACTGGTAGATTAGATTCCTGTTAACAGTAAATCTTATGCCGTCCTATTTGTGGGTTCTGTTAAAGCCAGTTGTAGACGCTAGACCTTCTGAAATCTTTTCATTGTCTGCTTACACTTCAGTTGACTACAGTAACGTCGGTTTCAAGGATGCCTTCAGTTGACACATGGTTATGATATAGTCGTTCTGGCCGAATATATGAGCGCCCAGTTCGGTTGCCTTAGTGAGCATCACATCGCTAGGATAATGGTGAGCCAGAACTAGTTTTAGGCAACGTAAACGTCATTGTTGTACTTGGCTTTACTCTTCTCCGAATCAGGCCTGGTCTCAGACAGACCACATAGCTGTTCGTTATAGGTTGTGAGGTTCCATTCAGGACTGTTGTTCCTATTGGAACACCTACTTGGACTCAGATCATGCGTTGGTACGTTGCCGTTTCGTTCTTACTTTTGCTGGACAGTGACCCTACCGATAACAACGAATAGCTGTTGAGAAAATAACTATGCTGTCAGTAAAACATAAGTACTAAATCAGTTTGAAAAGTATACTTAGCAGTTCTCACTCAGAAGATTCTCACAGCTTTTAAACCGGAATATCCCGGGCAGTTTATGAAGCGGGTACTGTAGCATGCGGTACCGTGGTTCGTGGGTTGAAACAGTTGATCTCAAAAGGATTCTTGACGTTGTTAGATGTCAGATGGAACAACCCTCCTGGCAGCCCATATAGCAAGTTTAGGATGGATATCCGTAGAAAGCCGATGCGTATCCTGATCGCCGACCGTGATGCTTGGCTGATGGAGAAATTGAAGAAAATGAACACCGCTTTTGCTTCAAAGAATACTGGCGGACTCTTCAAGTTTGTCCATGCTACTGGTTCCAGGCGACCGTCTGTCAATGAAGCTATTAGCGAGACAGATGGTACATTCATCCATAATACTTCTAAAAGGTTAGAGCGCTGGGCGGAACACTGATTATCAAGTTGGCTGGCATTCTGCTTTTACTGTGTTACTGCCACAAACTTGTAGTGTGGCACCTTGGTCGATAGATTTGTAACTACCCACTAAAACTGAGACCTGCAATTAATTTTCGGCTCTCAAACACACTACGACCGTTGGATGAGATGACCTCGTTTCATCACTTTTTAAAGAGTTTGGGGAGGCATTCGCACAGGCTTTGATTAAATTGTTTCGACTTGTGTGGGCGGTGGAGAAAATCCCTATGTGTTGGAGTGACTCGGTAATAGTTCCCACATTCAAGAGAAGTATCAGGGGCTTTTGCGAAAACCATAGAGGAATTAGCTTGACCCCAGTAATTTATAGGGTTCTGGCATCCATAATACTTCCTCGACTCACTGCCGCTCGAGGGAAAAACATTAGGAAAGAACAGGCAGGGTTTCGTTCAGGGCGAGGATGTATTGATCAAATCTTCACTCTCCACTTAATTCTGGGTCAGTTTCACACGTACCGCCAACCAATATTTGTCATTCGATTCAGTGGATCGATATACGCTTTTAGAGGTCTACTGATGGAGTATGTCGAAATGCTGTCGAGGCTTTATTCCCATAACTCAATTCAGACTGGGGTTTACGGTGAACTTTCTGACATTTTCAACACTGGGAGCGGCGTACGTCAAGGCTGTCTACCTTCGTCATTTCCGTTCAACTGTCATAGACGAAATAATGGAGGACTGTCTGTGGCACACAAAATGGTGGCATGGACCTCCTATCTGGTGGAAGACTAGCTGATTTTGACGATGTTGACGTCAAATTGTTGTTGTTTGATACCAGTCAAGCGGCACAGACAATGCTAGATGCTATTTGGCGCCTTGTTAAACACTTCGGAATATGCTTTGCAGCCTGAAAGTGCCAAATGCATCCGCAAGACTGCTGTGATTACATAGTTTTAATGTTAGATAATGAAATTATAGATGTTTTTGACCGTGTTGTTTACTCGGGAGGCTGCATCAGCGGTGGTTAAAGCGTCGGAAATGAAACAGAAACGCTTATCTCCAAGGTTTGGGGATATCTGCCAATCTAAAACAGCTCTGACGGCAGAGAAGCATTTCATTTAGCCTTAATGGTCACGTATGTAAGTGATAGTGATGGCTATATTATTCTGTGCCAGCGAGATTTGGTCGCTCAGGACAGAAAACGTGAACCGTCTACGGGTATTTGATCATCGATGTCTGCGTTCGATCGATTACATCGGGTGACACCAGTGAGTAGGCAACGAAGGGTTTGGTAAGCGGGCATTTCTTAGTGATTGTCAAACGATTTCTTTTGTTCAGTCTTTACTTTTGCACAGACTTAGATGGTTAGGCCATGTACTGAGGATGCCAGCTAGTCGTTTGCCACACGGAGTAATCTTTGTTGGTGCTGAAACCGACTGGCATAAGGTGCGGGATGGACAGATGATGACTTGGCCTAGTGAAATAAAGTCGCTCATCTAAAGGCTTGGTCACTGTGGATCGGGTTCGTCTCCCAGGTTGGGGACCTCGCGACTCACAGAGTCGGTGACTTGAGATGTTGGCCAACCGGGCTCGATGGAGTGGATGCTGTCGTTGTTTGGTCAAGTTGTTCGTGAAGTGAGTGCACTTAATGAAGTGGGACGATGGAAGTTATAAGGGAGTCGTATTGCTGATGATGTCTTACCTTCACTCATAGTTCGGTTGTTTGTTTGCAAGGTGTAGGCGCCTTGATGCTGAATGTTAGAATATTGATGTGACTATTTTTAGTAGTTAGGTCTCTAGCCCTCTCATTATGCCTTTTTACTCCTTGACCAAGGCTTGCTTTTTACATCGATTGCATGACAGTTAATCATTAGTGAGAACCAGTGATGTATTGTTGTTTATGATGATGATGATAATGGATTCACCTCTCGGATTTGTGATCTTGTAACTCATAGAGCCTGTGTTTGGAAACTTTAGGAGAGATGGCCGTTAATCTGGCTGAACGAATTGAACGTTGCAGTGGTCTGGCTGGTTTATCTGTGAGGTAAGCTTACCTCATGACCAGGGATGGTGGAAGTCGTATGGAAATCTGACTCTCATTCATAGTTCGGTTATTTACCTGCAAGGTTTAAGCACCTTATCGAATGTTTTAGTTTAGACGTAGGTGTTTTTTACTACTTGGATTCTACCCCTTTATCTTATGTCACTTTCCATTGAGGAAATATTATCTCCGTGGTGAAATAGTAGTTAAGCGTCGGTATGCTTTACTGGTTGTTGCTGTCTACAACGATGATGGTGGTGGTGATCTCGTTCCCATTAGTCGTAAATATGTGACTGGAGGATTGCAGATACCAGGGAGGGAGTTCAAACCAAATTGCACTTATTTATGTTTTTTGCGGTCAGTTGCTCTTTGAACACACAACACCGGCTATCAACAATTGGACATTAACTCTTCACAATTTACTGCGGGCATTCCTATTCTAGTTGGACATTTCCTAACAGTTTTGATTCCGTTCACATCGTCTTCTAATCATTTTTACACATGGTGTACCGTAGTCATCCGATGGGCAAGGGTTACGACACCGACCTTCAGTCTGACGCACGTAGCCTTTTGGTCGCTGTACTACCTGGTCAACTGTTACCATCGTTGTGCGACGCCAAACCAGTTTGTCCGGTGTGAGTACATGAACTCGTACTTGTCAGCATCTTGTGCGGACACGTCAACGCGTTGTGCTCATTGCACACACTTCAGTGGATCGATATAGCGCGTCAGACGAATCTCATTACAGGTGTGCTGTCGTTTTATTTTATCCAATTAAATGGTCAATCCTGTTTAGAACTGATAACGAACGGTCCAAAACACTAGTCAAGTTGGTATTGTTGAACGGAGACTAAAATTGACGATCTTGGGTTAACAACCGATCAGATGAAGCTAAATTACGATGTGAAAATCCGTAACTCTAAACCATTGTCTAGCTTCCAAAAGCGACTTACATACAAGGCTAGCTTTCATTCCGAATGTACTACCCAAATAGAGAACTGACGAAAACGATCGATCGCTGAGGTCACTGCCATCATTAAATCGGACTAGCATGATCAACCCGTCGTCTACGCATAAAATCACCAACTTTTTTAATCCAAGCTGTATCCTGGCCTATGTGTATTGCAGGTGTCCTGTCGCCCTGTCCTCCCCATACGGTCTTTAATTGCAGCGACGCAAAACGCATCTCTATTCACCTGTCCACATAACTGAACCCCACACCGCGGCCTCAAGTACAGCGACTCCTCGCCCAATTGATTCTTACTTTCGTGTGCCTTTCCATCCGATGGGATGCGCTTGCCGAACGATTAGTTACAACCTTCACTCTACGTGTGTCATCACAGCATGCGTAACGTATGCCGAAAAGTTGTTCATCTCTCTTAGTGTATGGTCAGAAGCAAAGATTGTCAACCAAATTCCCCTATTACATACCAATAATTTCAGTCGAACAAAATCAAGGTTGTTACGTATGACATATACTCGAGCAACATTTCGTCTGACAATGGAGAAATGAAGCACTAAAAATAGAAATATATGATTAATGGTACCTGGAAGCTATTTTGGGATGTCTTCTAGGATCCGACTGGACGACCTACATAGTGCAATCAGCCTGCCTGTTGATTTAACGAGTACTGACATTGGATCTTTTCTTAGCACGTGTGTTATTTAGTACAACACAATGAGTGTGGCGAATGTATTCGTGTAGCCCAATACCGACTTCAGTCTTCGTCCTATCAAGTGTTCTACATCATCACCCTTGACAGTTTCGTAGCTCAGCTGGTACACCGCTTATCCTTTTTGAGCAGTCCGTTTCTGTCACGGATTCGAATCCGACCGAATTCCAGACTTTTCACAAATGGGATACATTCACTTATATCGTTTGTTCTGAAGAGCAATATACATATCTTCGTTCATAGAAAGAACAAACGGTGACACCAAAATTAAGCAACAGAGATATTAAAAAAAAGTAGAATGTGAAAACAAGCTGTCTGTCAAATGTGAGACGTTGCATGGTTTGCGACATTCCACAGTTGACAATTCCTCTCACAAGAATAGCAAGCTTTAATGGGCCAGTCATCAAATGAAAAGTTATACATGACGTATATACTGAACAGTTTTAGAATGTCAAATAGAATACATGAAAAATAATGAAAAGAAAATAGGTGAACGATCAGTCTCACAAAATCAAGAAGCTCTTCAGGGCACCAAAGTGCTATCACAGTCAAGGCTCACGCATCGGGACAGAAAAATGTCCTTCATAGTGGGACAACTGTCAGATAGGTGGCAACAATTGACGTCATTTTCCTCGCATAAATGCCACATTGTTTATCAGTTGATTGTGATTACTATCATTATCATTACACAAAATTAAAAAAAATAAAAAATCGAATACACTTTGACCTTACCAAACATGGATTGCGGTAGCTTCACAGAATGCAACCATATGTGGGTCGAGCCGTTTCATACATACATGATAGTTGTATGATTGATAAGAGAATATTAAGGTAAAGCATAGTTTCATGTTTTCATTGAGAATTAATCATGACCCTATGCTTTATATATGTTTGAAGCAGTTCTGTCCCCGTATGAGTTTAATCAATACCAAAATTATTGCGTAATATATATGCTCGAGCAACATTTTGTTTGTTCTTGTCAGTTACGTACACGCAATGGTAACCAAGTGGATAAAGGAGTCAATGCGTACAAACAAACTGGGAGAGTTTATCGAGCCAGCAACCATAGTTCGGTTCAAAGGTCATGTGTGACATGTTTGCATATTTGAATTTGTTTTCCCCTCAATTGTCTAAACCATGAAGTATGGAACGAGATAAAGTGGGTTTGTGTGGTATGACAATAAACAATAAATATGTAAGTGACACAGGTGTCGTGCGTAAACTCACCGACTAACAGGTGAAGTGATCAGGATGCATTCACTTAACACATGTTAGATTCATCCAAGCATACTGAAGGCCAGCATAGGAAAGTTTATAAGACAGCAATGAAGTTGACATTGATGAGATGAAAGCTCAAAAAGATAAATTTCTTTGACCGTCTTTTACATTGAAATGTGCTCTTTCACTAGGGTTTCACGTAGTTTACTGTTCTCTATGTGTGACATTGTCTTCGTAATGACAGGAGAACTGTCAAGTGTAACGACTGGAGAAAAAGAGAGATCAACATGTTTTTCTTTTGATTTCGATGTCTTCTTAGTCTTGAGGTTTATTAGATTGAACAATTTGAAATTTCACCGACAAATGCGCTCTCTGCAATTCTTTTCACAAATTGGAAGCTATCAACCACAAACAATTTGCTGTCTTCTCGTTATGAAACCTTTGTAATCGATGTTCAAACAGAGTAGACTCAGTAAATTAGAGTCAGCCACTTGATTCATTTAGGCTGTCTAAATGCTACATGTTCAAGCAAGCTATTGTTGACGTTGTAATTGGTGGTATCCTGTCGTCAGTCGATATACTAATACTGTGACATGTAGTTAACTACGATCCATAAGATTTAAAATTTGACTCCGATGCTGTATAGCAACTGTGGTATTGGTATCACGCAACAAGCGGATTAATTTAAGTTCGCTCGCGTGTTGCTTCTCTAATCTATTCCGGATGTTGTTTACTTTTCTTTCTTAATAGTTCTTTTATTTCAAACCGTATGCATTTTAAGAAGGTTAGTTGACTCTCCTGTTTACTTTCTAGTTTTTGAACTTCACGACTGCGCGACATTATGTGACGATATTTCGAATTACTGTTCCTAATATTCCCTAATCTTGGCAGTATACGTATCTGTCTTTCATCGATTATGATGAAATATGGCTTAATTTGTCCACCAGCAGTTATCATAAATTTGTCTTCTATTGGACATGTGCACAAAACTTGTTCTTCAGATATAGATTCCCACCGAAAACTTCGCATTCCATTATACGCCTGTGAAGATATAGTGTCAATACTTATACAAGTTTAAATAACTATTTTACGTAAACATGTTAAGACACGGTTGAATAAAATTGTAAAAGTCTTATTTTATTGAATCATATTCGCATCTTGAAACATTCTTTTCCCGTCAAGAATTTGAATAAAGAAGACAATAGACTGATATTGTACGATTTATGTCCGGACAAATTTCGCAGCATCTTTGCGAGTGCATACTACAGACCATTTACATATCAGTGAGAAAACGAACAAGATACCAGAGTACACAATCATTGTCGCTACCAAGGTAGTGACAACCCTACAAACAGTTGTTTCTGAACACACAACGCGGGTTTGAACTTTCGGATTGCAACAGCTTCAGCATAGCGCAGCGTTCGCCTGTGAGACGTTGAGTAGATAACGCAAAATGCCGTTGTGAGATCACATTGGTGTTACGTCATTAGAATATGACGTGCAATGGATGATGCAGGCTATCTGTTTCTATGTCAAACTGTGACGTCATGTGATTGCGTGACCTGTTTATTGACCCACTTCGGGATGTGCTCCATGACCCTGGTTCTCAACTGGCGCTCACTCCTGCCTATGTAGGATGCTCCGCATCTACATCGATATTTATAGATAACGTTGGATTTGGCTGACTCGGGCACTGGCACAGGGCGTTGGAATCCGGAGTGTTCTGAACAGAATCACTGGGACCACTGCATTGTATGTTCTCGCGATTGAACTAACCAAACGACGTTGAATAAGTTGGGACACATCATCACCCTTAAAGGGAAGACGAAGAAATACCGGTTTTTTGGATACTGTGTCGGGTCGAATTCCCATATCAGTGGGTTGTTTAAATCTTGTAATAAACGGTTTAGGGTAACCTTTTAGTTGTAGCGTGGTCTCTAACATGGCCATCTCTTCTTGCACAGCATCTTCAGTACAAATACGTCTGTCCCGATCAAACAAAGTACGCACCAAACTTTGTTTATAGGATCGGGGAACAAAGCCTTCAAAATGCAGGTACTGACCTGTCCAGGTGCTCTTGCGATGGACGCCTCGTTGAATCGAACCATCTGCATTTCTTCTGATGCATGTATCCAGGAATGGTAGACTGTTTTGATTCTCGCCTTCCATACTGAAATGCATGTTTGGGTGCAAAGAATTCATCTGATCGATTAGGTTCTGTGCCTGCAGTTGATTGTCTGCGATGAGAAAAATATCATCGACGTATCTCTTGTGTAACTGCACTGAGGATAACTGTCCTGTCATTTGTTGCTCAAGTTTTGCTACAAAAATGTCTGCCAGAATGGGGCCCAGTGGGTTATCCATAGCTACCACATCAATTTGCCTGTAGACAAAGTCTTGGAAAACGAAGCTGACATTTCTGGTACAGAGCAGTAGTAGTTGTTCTAATTCGCTTCCGGGTACTCCAACTTCTAAATGGTGTGCCCTCATATAAGAAAGCAGAAATTCGATACATTCGTCTAATGGAATGTTCGTGAACAGCGACTGCACATCATATGAGCTTAAATACTTATCCCGAATATTCATTGTCTCAAGTAAGCCAGCAAGTTTGAAACTATCTTTCAGACAGAACCGAGTAATTCGGTCTCGAATGGGTTTCAGAAGTTTCGCGAGCCATTTAGCTACTTTGTGTTGTGGCGAGTTAGACATAGACAAAATTGGCCTGAGTGGAAATCCAGGTTTGTGGAGTTTCGGGAGTCCATATAGCTGTGGAACCTGGGTTCCAATTGACTTTAGAGATTTAAAGGTTGCTTCATTGATAAAGTTACCTTCAAGTAATACTTGTAGTTTTCTATTGATACTCTGCTCGACGTCTTCCGGGTTGTCTGATCTTTCTTCCTTTTCGAGTCTGAGGGAATCATTCAGAATAGGTTGCATCTTAATAATGTAGTCAATTCTGTCCATCAAAACTGTTCCCGATCCCTTGTCTGGTTGCAGCTCGATCAATTCGTGGTTGCATCTAAGCGAGCTGAGAGCGCTGATATGTTGATTTATGAAAAGACACTTTTGTCGACTAGACATAGTTCGAAATTGATGTTCCAAATCAGCAAGCTTCGCTTTTAGCCAACTCTTATTTTCGTCTGATGTAGGTTGCTGGTTGGAAAATTGTTCATAGAATTGTTCAAAATGAGCATGGGTCTCAACTGAGCTAATCTTTCCGGACGGAATGCAGAATTTTAAACCACAAGATAAGGCTTCTAGCTGGATCGCAGTCAGTTGACAGGACGACAAATTCATCACGTATTTAGATGGGTCCTTAGGGAATTTCTCCTCAATCATGTTGTGCTTAAGTGACTTTTCTAAACAATCGCGCATAGAAACTTTAGTCTTCTTAATTGTCATGGCGCAAAAGTTTTCAAACTTTATTCGACATACCAAATTTAGTTGGTCCAATATTGAGCGCTTCCGGTTGAACATGCTTCGATAGTTTACCAGCTTCAATATGTCTTCCTCGGGGTGACATTTTGTAATCCGTCGAAGGTTGCATCTAGATGGACGAATGTTGTCGGCCCGTAACTGTCTGCAGAAGTTGACAGGAAAGTTATTTCGCTGAAGACAGGAACGGAGGAATTCTGAACGTTCGAACAGTTTTGCAATTTTGCACTTCAGGGTAACGAGACCATCAAGAGTGTTGACTAAATGTTCCGGGAGACGCCTGCGTAAAAACTTGAAACATTCTTTTCCCGTCAAGAATTTGAATAAAGAAGACAATAGGCTGATATTGTACGATTTATGTCCGGACAAATTTCGCAGCATCTTTACGAGTGCATACTACAGACCATTTATATATCAGTGAGAAAACGAACAAGATACCAGAGAAAGTCAATTATCGGAGGCGAACGCTGCTCTATGCTGAAGCTGTTGCAATCCGAAAGTTCAAACCCGTGTTGTGTGTTCAGAAACAACTGTTTGTAGGGTTGTCACTACCGTGGCAGCGACAATGATTGTGCACTCTGACAATTGACTTTCTCTGGTATCTTGTTCGTTTTCTCACTGATATATAAATGGTCTGTAGTATGCACTCGTAAAGATGCAGCGAAATTTGTTCGGATATAAATCGTACAATCTCAGCCTAGTGTCTTCTTTATTCATACTCGAATCTGTTTATCCATTATTATATGAGCTATTACTCACACTTCATTTTAATTTGTGATTGCTGAAATGAAGAAGACAACTTAAAACAAACCGGGTCAGAACTGCTGAAACGATCTACGATAATTGACACCTGGATGACAAAAAATATTCAGTATGAAATTAATTTGGAGTTAGTGACCCAGATGGCACTTTTTCCTGAAGCATACCCACAGGCCAATGAACAGAGTAACATTGATCAAAACCAATTAGATAATATGCTTGCGACAGTCAAAAACGACGCTTGATCTTAAGGTGAATGATCTATCATACTAATACCGGGTCCTCATAACGGTTTTCGTTCTTATCTGTGGGTTGGTGTTAACTAATAGCGTCAATACAAAGTGACGGTACGAAGTAATTACAATGCCTCCGCAACGCTAGATTTGTTACCCAACGCTCCGAGATCAATATCCCAATCGAGGGGTCATCGATTGGAGTTAACAGACAGTAACTGTGTCTCCTCTCGAGACGATCGGGCAATCTGTTCATTACTCACAAGCAAAAGTGGTTGAGTGTTCTCATATGATAATTCGGTCGTGCCTAACGTGAGGTCAATGGTGCTGTGGTAAACACGGTTGCCTCATGAACAGCGTGGCAGTGGTTCTAGTCCCGGCAGTGGCGAGGATATGAACTACTGACGAGCTCTAATGAGAGCGAAACTCGAGTCTAGTGCTTCTGCTGTTCGAAAGGGGCCGACTGGATAATCTATGGGAATGCGACAGCTTCGATCTTTGTGGGTGATGTTCAACTTGAAGTATTCAACATTGTTGCCAGGACGAACGCCATCTCTGTGTTGACCCATTCACATTTCACACTGCGTCCAACACACAAGACGTTTGAGTCTCGTTGGCGTTAGAAAAAACAATCATTTTATCGCCAGCAGTCATCAGACAAAGTACGTGTGATAACAGGCTGGATCACTTTTGTTAGATCAACATTTGGGAGTGGATGGCAGTCTGTCAAGGCTTCAAATGTACGTAGTCAGTCGGACGATACTACCTCTGCTTACTGAATTTGGAAAGGTTGAATTTCGAGTTATCGACAAAAGAATTTGTGCATGCGGACGGGAGATCTCTAAACGAACTTGGAGATGAAAGCGCACAATGCTGAGAAATCCATCTACACGAGTGCACAACAGTCGAAGAGAAAATGATCACCAGACTAACATCAGCGTCTGTCATTTGATATCTGATATAACAATGAATTATCAGCAATACTTGCGCTGAATGCTACGATATGTACTGTTCAAAAAACGTTGTGCTACTGCATCGAAAGTTGAAACAGTCAATTTCACCCATGAACAAACAAGTACGGCGTAGTTTAAAGTGGGCAGTGTATCATGAACATCCACGTGAGCATTTGTGTGATTTGTTGGCGAGGAGAAATTCCACCTGGATGGCACTAATGGGTGGAGACGGGACCGGTAATGTTTTGTAAAATTTGTGATATGCTTTATTGAGAAACTCACTGATGGATGACTGATGATTTTGCGTGGTGTACTGACAGTTATGGAATTAAATGAGCTCACTAAACGGTGTGACAAACAAAATCGCGATTCTCATATTTGCATTGTACGTGTATTCATTCATTACTTCATCTGTTCACTCATTCATAACGGTTATAAACTGGACTACAGTGTATCGTGGCTAGATGCGCCGGAAACGGAAACAGTGATGTGGGGGGAGAAGAAATAGTCAAAAAATATATAGATGGATAAAACTAAACTAAACTTGAAAACGGTAACTGGTGTATGTGCATGTACGCCACTAGCTGTGGTACTCTGCGGAAAGTGTCTCTCAACGAGTTGAATGATCACGAGGTCATTGAGCAAAACAGAACGCACACTAGCATTACACACCTTTTTATTTCATCACTACCCTGACGGCGTCCGAACCGAATGGCTTACCCTAATTAGCATTCATGGCTTGGGCGCGTGTGACAAGTCTGAACATTCGAACTATTCTACTCTCACGGTAGCCATGACCAAAGGACTTACCCAACGAGTAAGCGACACAGGCTCAGTACAGCCCCGGAACCACAGCCGGGCTGGGGGAGACGGTGGTGTACATGTATTTCATGTCAAACTGTTTTGCAATATGTTTCCAGTTTTGGCCATCACGGTCCACAATCGACAACACGTGCCGCTTGAGAGGCAACGCTGGACTGGGGACCAGTAACCATTGGCGGCTGTAAATGAACAAACTAAAAATGCGATATTGCCCTAACAAGTAATGCTATCGCGATGTTTTTTCATCAGTTGATAGGTAATAAAAAACTGTACTCTGGAACGAAACAGATTGACAAATTACTGCAAGAGTTATAAACAAACTAACAATTTCCCCATAAATGCTAAAGAAGTCACCTTGTTTTTAGGTTTACCCTATCATTTGTAGACTGTGACCTGACTTGCTATCATACCGATAAGTTATCCATAGCATTTCTCAGTTTTATGGACTTGTTATTTAATAATGTCGTTCCCCATTCTGTCAGTACGTCTTATTTGACCATCTTATCCCTGCTGTGATGAAGGCATTTTGTTGCGTTATCGAGATCGGCATGGACAGATCAGCCTACAGTCTCGCTTTAAACTCAACCGAAAATACTCGATGTGCGTCAACCAGCGATTTGGTAGAAGGTCACCATTAGGCGAGAACAGTGTAACCTGAAACCCACTATGATCGATTCCATTGTCGCGATCATACAAAAAGCTACACACACCAATTCTCAACAGGTACAGAAAGAACGTTCCTTACTAACTGCTCTGGAAGAATAACCTTTGAAGACGAATTTGTTACGGTTTTTCTAGTTTTTGTGAATAATTATTAAAAAGAAGAAGGTGTCTGATCAGCACTGTGATGTATATTAGGCACCATCATTTTGACCCAAAAGCTGCGTAAGCCTGCTTCGAGAAGAACAAGCCATGTGGTCTTAACAATTTTCCGCGTGTTGTCTGGAAGTGTAATAAACTTGCACGAATGGTACGTTGTAATCAACGTTTGTGAGTGGTCAGTTAGAATCTATTATATTCAGACACCACTCACTCAAGCCGCTCACTTCAACGACAGCACTAAAGTCTAATTTCGTCTTTGTATGATCATTACTCTCAAGTGATATATGATGATTCAATCATCCTTGCTGTGACGTCAGTTGAGCAAAGGTAGACACGGTAGACTCACAGACTAGTATTTCAGTGGGCGTTCTAGACACAAATTTAAGCTGCCGCTTAACTTTAATAAAAGAAGGACTGGAATATACACTTTTTTCACTGCCGTTTGGGTGAGCAGGTAATCTGATTAATCGTTGAGAATATTTAATGATAACCTGCCTGAGGTCGGCAAGCGTTGGTGACCGTTTTGGTGCCCAGGTGGGTAGGGTGCTAGTGGCCTACACTTGTCATCCAGCGAAACGTCTGAGTGCTGATCACTAACCACAGTCACTCCGTCACGGAACAGGGCCAAGCGAAAACCAAAAGACTTACTAACGAACGTAATGTGGACTCGGATGATCCTTGATGGAGTAGGATATGCTACTTCCTTTTGGGACGGAATGACAGAAATGTTTGTTTGCATTGTGAAAGTTACGATCATGTATGCGCAGCACTCGAATTGCATACATTCTCTCTCATGTGATATTTCTATGTATGTTAAGTGACTGCCATTTTTTGTACTAACCGCATGATGTACGCGGACGATTTTGTTTCATCCTATGACCAGTGTTTACGTCAATGAAGTTGTAATAACGCTAAACACATTCATTGAGGGTTCGTTTTTCAGTTACCAATACTAGAATGCCTGGTTATTTCGTTTATTTCAAGTGCGGGATTTCCGTTACGTCAAAATGCTGGTTGAACACTACTGGCATTTGGCCACCGGTGGTCGCACTCAGATACATTTGGCAAAAGAACGCTACAAATTCAAGCTTTGCTCGGGTCAGAGCTTATCTCGTAACACCAAACAATACGGATCTTGAGATTATCGACTACGTCGAACAGACCAGTTACTGTGTCGTCTCTGGAATTAGTCAAACAGGTTAATTACTACTCTCAAACAGCTACGGTTATACGTTTAGACATGATAACTCGATCGTACTCGTAATGGGCAAGATCAATCAGGTCATACAACACATTCCGTGTACAAATAGGTTGACCGGAGTTCATCTGTCGGTCAGGATAACGATGTACGCCACTGATGAGCATCGAAGGGTTTAAATCTGCTCGGCTTAGTATCTTCATTTGATGAAGTGGGCTAACAGAAACGTCATCCTCAACTGTGACTCGTATTTCGCTGGCGCCCATTTCACTTCTCACTACTATTCAATCGTCTGCTGGCATAGGTACAAATCTCTATGATTTTAACGGATGCTTAAGTCTCATTCACAGCTGGAATATTTTTTTGTATGGTGTAGGCGCCTCGATGTTGAGTATTTTTTGCTCGGACGAGGTTAGTAGCTAGTTCAACTTCTTTCTGCTCTACTTCTCAGGTAGAATATATTTCTTTCATGATTGTGGGAGTACTGTATGACACTATGAACCTCAGACGTATTGCTGTCCATGATGCTGTTGATGTCGGTCGTATTTTTTTATACACGTGATTTTCTCCGTCACTTGTAACTGTTGCTCCAATTCCTGACCATCGGTTGCCTTTGCGTCACTAGTCACGTGATACCTGTAGACTACGCTGACTTCGTTTGACCTAGAATTACTTGATTCTAAGCTGGTGTTGGACGCAGGTAGGTAGGAAGAAAGAACGTTCACACTCATATAACGGCGTCTGATTCGATTGAGTTGTAGCTTGAGTCGTAGCTTGCGTTGTAGCTTGTTTTTACCCAGTCTACCTCGGATTGTCAGTTTGTACTGGCTACGACCACAAGGGCTTTTTAATGCTAACCAACAAACCGACATTCCATAACTGTTTTTGTGCTCGTTTGGACTAGTCAGATAGATTACTGACGAGTAGTCGGGGATTTGGTTAAGTTCAAGTTGAAAATAACCCACAATTGATCGCAGCCGGCGAGGATATGCACTACTGATGAGCTCTAATGAGAGCGAAACTCGAGTCTAGTGCTTCTTTTTGAAACGGGCCGACGGGAAAGTCTATGGGAATGCAACAGCTGCGATCAATTGTGGGTGATGTTCAACTTGAAATTGGTTAGATACAGATAACCTGAACTGGTGACCTTTCGCGTTATGAAACAATGATCTTATCCGCTCGGTCACTAGTTCTATGAGCGTCGCTTTTGACGGGGGGAGTTTGTAAGTAAATCATAGCTTGTTTTGATTTGGTTTGGTCTATATCCACAGACTGTTGCTGACTGCACAGCCACGACTCGGCTCGTTAAGCTCGAATTGTCATGACGAATGACATTACACAAATTGATATATGAAGACAACTCAGAACCTGTACAGAGTCATATCAGTCAGCGTGTACCTTCTCGCGCACAATAACTGTTCGCTATCTTATTGACATTTTCCCTCAGTGAACAGTTCCCGTACTCCGGTCTATCGTTCGTGATTACCATGGCCATCATGAAGCTATGGAAACCATTACAAACTTAGCTGTAATTTCTTTCAAGACTTTACCTCTGTTGTATGATGCTTCGTAATTTCATGGAACAGGAAACTAGTTCCGACTCTTCATTTTTTACCAGTCACTGTAGTAAAGTGTTTCACATTCATAGTAAAGTATATCAACCAGTCGCAACTTAATTAGCAAAATGAACAGTGGCAGTACGAAAAGAGATGTGATTTGACACCAACTGTTTCATTCAGCGAAAACTCTCCCATCAACTCCTTACCGACAATAACAGTGGCAACATTAAATTGTATTGTTCATTCTGTGTTAGTGGATACTCAATGTGTTGTCACCACGTTTTCTATCTTCACGAGAAGCTTTGCCTACGCTCTCATCATGACGGTTTTTTAGACAAAGTTACAGTATGGGCGTTGATCACGGTTTATCGTAATTTGTTAGCCTTTACGGTCGAAAGTCTCAAGTGATTGGAATCAATGCAGGCGTTATTGTTATTGCAGCATCGAGCAATTTTGCTGGTTAACTCGAAAATGCCCACCATCAAACGCTATAACACACTGACCAGATGGATGGAGGCGCCAGCATCATCTCACTCAGAACAGATTCACTTGGGCTGCAAGGAAATGTAAACCGTCACAAACGATCTTCGGTCTCTAACTCTTGAAACGTCTCATTATTTCGACTTACACAGATCATTTGTGAGATATTTGGAGGAACGAAGAAAAAATATTGCACAAAAAGCAATCTTGTTGTAGCTGAAAGATGTAGAACTCTGTTAAATTTGTAGTAATTAGCTCTCGATGTGCATCTTTCCGGAATGTTGCCGTCTTGAGTTGGGTCATCTAGTATCATTTCTGAATATTTGACTAGTTTCGTTTATAAGCAATTGTCAGATTGCTCGATCGTTTCGTTAGGAGATGCAGTTGCTGCATGTTAACTCCATTCGATATTTCAGATTACTGATAAGTAATCTGGGACTCGGTTAATCTCAAGTTGAAAATCACATAATTGATCGCAGCCCTGGTATTCCGATGAACTTTCCAGCCAACCTCCATCAGAAAGACGAATGCATGTGCACTACTTACAAGCCCCAACAACAGATAAACTCGAGTCTAGTATTTTTTTCGAAAGGAGCTGGCTGGAAAGTCTATCTGAATGCGAAGACTGTGGTCGAGTGGAAATGTTGTTTATCTTGAAATAAACGAAATCTACTACTACCCATCAGTAAGCTAATATCACTCAATCCATGTGTGAGAGCAGTTCTTTTCTGAAGCGAAATAATCAAGTATTCGACCGCGTATCCTGCAGTGGGGTGCGGACTCTTGTGATTCACCTTGTTCGTTTGCCTCACACGGCCATATTTAGTACTTGGGTGGTGTTGATTGGACGACCGGCGATCGACGTGGGCCTCCGACATGTTGGTCATTTTCGTACACTGACCAGATATATGTTGACATAAACCAGACTATCGTTTGTATTCAGTTTTACTTGTTCATATGATTCTGGTAGCAACCTTGAGATCAGAATATGGGGACCTTTGCCGCAGGATGAAATGCTTTTGATCATGTTTGTCGGTGAGGCTCCACCAATGTCCACGGAGACGTGTTAAATACTTCGGCCATCAATTCACGGAAGATTTTGTCTTCTATTACTTTCACGTTTAATTTCCTATCCCTCTACTCGTAATTATCACATTCCAAACAATAGTTGGTTGGATCAAAAACCGCACTCCATTTTGCATTCGATTACTCCTCCAGGTTTAAAAATAAGCGAACAAATAGGTTTAAACGAGTATAGGATTTTTTCCCCGTGTGACTTTGACACTTCGCTCGCGGTTGTGCAATATCTAATCGAATGTAACAGACCGGTAGGTGCTGACAACCTAGTAGGTAGTGTAGGCAAGTTGTCGGCAGGCGATGATCTGTGAATTTGATTGTGAGCAAATACCTGACCGTATATGGAAGTCAATCTTGTGTGTGATCCGATTAGTTGACTCAGAAATTGATTCTCCCAAACTGTTAAAGTGAAAATAACTTTTTTTCTAAGGATTCGCTTGATTTCTAGTTATTGTCTTTTGGAATTTCCTCCATGTTTATGTTGTGTGTTATATCACCTATCTCACTATATCAACGGCGCATTTCCCGCAACCTGTTTTACTTACAAATACAGTGGTGCCTTTTTTTACACTGAGAGACTGTCAATCTGACGCTTACTGACTATGATACTTCACAATAAGACTTCTCTTTGTTTCTCCATTTAGCGGAAATAATTCAATGTTGTTTTTGATTACATTATTTAACCGGATGTTATCTCTTATTGTTTCTGACAGTTTGAACTTTTGTTCTGCGTTCAAGATGAGAATGATCCAGCTATTGACTTGGTCAATTCACTGCGAGGAGAATACCCACTGGTCGAAGCACATATTTTTATAGGTAAGGTTGTGCGACTTTTTTGTGAAGCACTACATCGTCGTCCGATCAAACATCCTCAATTTATTGACTTGTTATATACCATTCATCATCATATCATCATAGACAACAATACTTCAGTGGTTCACACTTAACTGCCACAAAACCACTAAAAAGAAAAGCAAACCCTGTATACGAAGAGAGAAGAAAAAAGAAGGGGAGGGAACGGGAACCAACTGTTAAAAATAGCTACGTCTATATTCAAACATACAACATCAAGGCACCTACAGCTTGCAAACAAACAACCGACTTTCTTATGGCTTCCATGCCCCCGCGTCATTAAGTGTACTCACTTCACAGACAAATTGGCCAAACAACGACAGTATTCACGCCACTGAGCTCTATTAGTCACCATCTCACCTAATGTCTCCTGCCACCGACTCTGTGAGTCGCAAGCGCCCCAACCCGGGAGACGAACCCGATCTACAGTGACCATCCCTTCAGTGAATGGCTTCATTTGTCTACGCCTTGCGGCAGTCGGCCACAGCGTCGGCAAACAGTGCTCGATGAGGCAGACGACTAGTTGGCATCCCAAGTACATGGCCTAACCATCTAAGTCTGTGCAAATGTAATGAATGAAAAAAGAACTCGTTTGACAATCAGTGCCAAATACCCGCTTCCTAACCTCCTCGTTGCTGACTTGTTGGTGCCAACCGACACGAGCGACTGAACGCAGACATCGGTGGTCAAATACCTAAAGACCGTTCACGTCTTCTACCCTGAGTGACCATGTTTCGCTGCCGTAAAGTAATACAGCCCTCACTGTTGTCTGATGTACACCACCCTCAAGCTTCAGAGAGATACCTCTCTCGTCAAAGTCACCCCAGGCTAACGAACAGCGTCTTAGCCTTGGAGATAACCGCTTATACTTCATTCCCTGCATCTCTGCCAACGCTGCTCGTGCAGCTTCTCAGGTATACAAATCGGTCAACAACCGTTATGGCTTCATTAACTAACAGTAAACCTACGTAATCATAGCAATCTTGCACTATGTACTATTAATTTTACTCATAACAGATTTATTTTCAAACAGCAAGCTACGCACATTGTTGCTTCAGCCCAAGTTTTCATACATGCGAGTAGACACCAGTGGTCCAGGGTGAAAACTTGTGAGATAGGAACGTAAGCTGTTGGCTAATGAAGGATTAGGAGGATGTAGAATGGTGAAATGTAAGTTGTTACTGTTGTCTGCGACAATTTATTGCATCAGTTGGGGTGTATAACCGAGGCTTTCAAGTTTATTTACTGCACGATTTCCTACTGATCGAATCATCTTTCTATTTGCATTTCAAGTGATGTGCATACAAACTAAGACCTCTGTGTTAAAATAGACATGTACTTGAAAGAACACATCAGTTACTCCAACATACCTTTTATCCGGATTCGCATCAGGGCGCTTTATTCAACACAAACTGACAAGTTGTTCGCGTCCTCCGTCAACTACGTCATCCATTAAAACATGCAGTGACAGCAGTCATTTTGCACGTTGTGGTTGCACTAATTGTCTATTCAGTCAAGTTCACATCCATCATTCAGACTGGTTTGCGTTCGTATTGTTCAGATTGAATTAAACGTGTTTACAGATTGAGTGGTAAATGACGCGGTTACTGTGTTGGTCTCCGTTCAGCTCTGTCGTGTAAAAAGCTGTATGTCGTATAGGCATATGTCTGGTTTACCTGTGCCTTGAAAGTGAAAGCCGGTTAGTTTGCTCCCCATTCCTATAAACTAAAGAATACACACTCTCATCTAAAACGCACTTTTGTTGAACAGGCGATCAAGTGGACAAAACCTTTCGTTATTACGTCTATGGCCGTTTGACATCACTACCTTGCTGTTATCTCGCTTTTGTTGTCCGCTTGATAAATTCGGACCCGGACAAAATCGATCATACAACGTGGATTTTTGCGTGCACACTTGGAGATGAGGTAGATCACCGTCTGTTCTCCTTGCCTCAGAATTTCAGATTACACACTGTCTGTTCGCTACGGTTCCGTATACTATTTGAACAACTGTGTGAGCCCTCTCAGGCGACTTACCGCCGGTCGTAATCACAACATCTAACATGGGTTTGGCGTTGCCATACCCTCGACATGTGCTACGGTGTCCGTAGCACATCGTTGAGAGTCTCGATACGCATAAAATAATCGATCTCATGCGAGAACGATTTAGGGACAAGAGGCAGGGTCAAAATGCTGATGTCACGTTTTCTAATGTGAAATTCGCCAGTGTGCCGACAGTTCCGGTGAAATCACTGAATGTTTACTAGAGTTGTTGCCAGGTTAGGCCTAAACTTGTTGAGGTTAAAGTTGATATAACTATTACTGGTTTTACTGAGTCGGTCATGTGTTTTGTCCCTTTCGATAAGTGTATTTACATAGGTGATTGCAAAGTGGTTCATTATTGCGGTTTCAAAATGCTGACTGCTAGCCTGCTTCTCGTTGGGCTGCACCGCGTTTGAACGTTCATATCATATCAGTGGTAATCCACAAACTCCGGGTTGGGTGGGATGTCTGCTCAAAATAATCCATTTTAAAACTACACACTTAATTTTTTTAGACTATAAGCGGCGTGAATTTTCTGACTTCGACTGTGCATACTTAATTCCCGAAGTTGGCGGAAGAAATTCAGGTATGCGATCGTCTAAACGACTCCACTTCGCACCGAACGGTGATTTCAACTATTTCGCGCTAACCTCGTAAGGGATATTTAGAACAAATAAGTGCTATTCAGCAGATGCAGTTGGGATCACGAACAGGCACTAATGTCCTGTCAAAATAGAAAACCATGCGAATTAGTTAGCACCCTGGTTTCGTGTTTCTTCTCGTGTTGTTCCCCATATGTATATACCAAGTTGATCATGCTTGTTCATGCTTACTGAATGAACCACATTTTTAGTTTCATATGCAGACAGCTCGTTCTCTTAAAGTTTGTTGATCACTTGATCTCAGTCATGTTTCTGTCCTGTGAGAAAACCGATTCGATGGCGTGAGCACTTCACTGGTACTCTGTTTTGAACTCCACGTGATCCCGAACTTAGTCTTTTAGAGAAACGAACTCAGTCAGTTTATAAATTTCTTCATTCAAATCGCCCCAGTCAACATGATCTGGTGAGTCTTTTTGTTCCACATCTAGTTCGATGACTCAATCATCAAGGCTATTGATTACATGTTCGATTCAGTTTTTCTACTGTGTTTCAACATAGGTTTCGAAATAGTTCAACAGTTGTATAATTAAAACGAAAGAACATGACATGTTTGTCGAGCGCACTCAATGCTGTTTGGTTCGAATCGGATGACAATAGACAATATTGTGCTCGTTTGCGCGTCCTGTAGTTAACGGACGAGCATTGCTGAGGTTAAGCCACGGATATGGATAATAACATGTGTCAATAAAGTCTTGAGTGTACGCTGAAATATGTGATTGATTTGGTTACAGAGCATACCAGCTTATTGTCTAGCTCACAGTGAACTTTGCTGTTACGGAAGTCAACGGACGTAACAGGCAGTGTGAACAAACATTGTATGGGTGTAGATAGTTACCGGTAGATTGAACATTATAGGTCGCTTTCCTCTCTCGGACTGACGTTTTCGTGACTCACACCATCTGTTTAAGGTACATTACAAGAGATGACTGGTCCAGGCTCAGTTTCACTGCCTCGTCTACTAAGTAAAAACATTTAGGGACGCGAGGTGGTAAAAGCTTTTGGAAAGTCGTTTTGCTGGTGTTTTTTGAAAGATGTTGATTGTCTATGTTCAGACTATAAGCGTTTCTGTCATGGTTGTGAAAACTGAGCAACATTATCAACCACTGATGCATTGCCTAGCATGGTTGCAATGACGCTAGGTTCGCTTTGAGTTAGAAGGCGTTCATAAACGTAAACAACTGATGCTGCACACATGATACGTTATGAGTCTGTTACACTGTGATCCATTTTAATATTTCAACAACAGTCCTTATCAATGTGCCGAATGAGAATCCAGTTCAAAATGTTCCATCCCTTTTTGTATAAAACGTAGGCTTTTTTCAAATTCAACCTATTCAAAAATTATCACTTTCTGAATTTCTTTCTCTTGTCAATTTACCTTCGATACAAGTGGACAAATGTCATACCGTTTTCATTCGATCGTTATCATTGTCCGCCAGCAAAATCTCCTAGCCAATTTGATTTTACTATAAATGCTACCTTCCGCACAAACTAGGTAACCTGTTATCGATTACGGATGCGTCATTGTGGCCTATGCTGTTAATAGCCGTCTGTGATAACCATTGTTATTTGAGAGCAGTAAAAATTGTCATGTAGGTCGTTTTAAAAAACGATTCGTGTGTAACATGGAACTATCGATATTATGATGTCCCCTGGGACCTTAGGGCAAACTGTTTTTTTCCTGTAAATGCTGTTAACATTCACGCTGATCTCCGGATTCTGAGTCTGAGAGAAATGATATGAATAACTCGTAGATAAATTATTGCTCACAAACTCTCATGGTCGAGTTTCACTGGATACGCATATCCGATAACTGACAGCAAACATGCAACCAACCGGTCGTGTGCTTCCATCAAATTTTGAATAACAACCACTTATGTCAATTTATCTTGAAACGATGTATGTTAATTAGTGCTTGATAGCTTGATCAAACATGTGAAGTCAGATGACATGCACTGGAGAGGTTTCAGGTATTAGTGTCTCCCAGTGTTCTTTATGAAACTAACAATACCTCCACGATCACTTTCACCTTCCGGTAGACTCATCGGACAGATTTAACCGGATTTCCTTTATTTGTAAGTCCAAATAAAGACAAAATCACTCATCATGGAGTGTTGTATGTTTTAGACAAATATTTGGCAATACTGAACATCCCTTCAAAGTTGTGCTACCGTGTAAAATGGGTCATTTTTATGAGAAAAGATTAAGTTTCCTGATTTGTTCATTCGAAAACTTTCATATGATACAAACGTTCTGGTTAGGGAGTTTAACCATCATCTGGCGTACACCCGACAATATAACAAATCTGCAGGATTATATTCATCCAACCAGTGAGGTCTGTCCAAACGAAGGCGACTGCTCTTGCTGATATGATGTACCATTTGTTTCAAAATTAAGTCACCGATTGTTGTGAAGCAACCGGTTAACGCAACTCATTGGCCGACTGAGTGAGTCCATTTTGAGTGGCTTACCGTAGAATTTGAAAGCTCAATCACGCTTAATTTTGCAATCGAGCCTACCAATACAATCTGTTTGTTTGCGTACATGACTGCCTTGCACTTACTTTCAATCTGTTCGGTGCATCAACTCAGTGGGGAGAAAAGTTGTGACCAACTAGAGATCAAATAACTGTAAAAACTCAAAGTTCAATCAAGCATCTGCCAGTCATTTTCACCAGTTTAGATCTACCTCGTCTTTCGTCAACCAGTTGGTATGCATAAAGGTCATGTTTTTACTACAACGCTCCCACAGCCTCGTTCGTTTTGATTCCACTGTTTCGAGTTCAATCAGAGGGAAACGTATATCAAGTCAATTTGGACACAACTCATCTGATCGCATCCCTTACCGTGCATGAAGTTATCGTGCTCATGTCTGGCGAGTCGACTAATCATGTTATGACAAACATGGGACCATCTATTCACAACAGTCATCCGAATCAGTTGAACCCCGTGACTGTTGTCGGCATGTGGCTAAACAGACAGAACAAGTACCACTATTAAGACGCAGCCATTAGACGGTCGGAGATTGTTACGCTTTTGCTGCGTGTAAAGGAAACGAGCTCCCCAACCGACATGTGTTCTTACACGCAACATTCACGTCACATTGTGTATGCCCCATTTCTGTGATCGACGGACCTGTTTTAAAACAAACGATACACATTAGTTGTCACGACGAGTTTCTTTCACTGGCTGTACTCCATCCACATATAGAATTGATCCAGCATCGTGGTTGAAACCGTACAGTGCTGTTTGATGCTTGCATTAATTAGTTCAGCTTAACAATTAATGGAACTAGTCTGACGACTCACAAACATCTAGGTGGTAGTTAGGTTCCGAACTCCAGTAGATCGGGCCATTTGAGATTGTCAGTATCATCTGTTCATTTCTACGATGGGGAAAGTGTTCGGAAGCCGTTGTTCGTTTACTTCTGAACGGTCATAAGCCTGACGTGATGATGCTGTTGCTGGAATCACCGATAATTAAAAAGACTGACATCTTATGGACATGTCAGATATGGCCATCGAACAATTCAAATTAAATGAAGTCGAGATAAGTCATCGAACTGCTCTTCTTCGGTTTGTTACATAATCCAACGAAATGAACTTAGCTCCTTCTTTTCGACATCTTCTTAACTGTCCCATATTCTTTTTTTCACCACATTTGTCACGTCGGTTTAGTTTATTTGTCTGGTAATCCGCATACTGGATTGTAAGATGGGTCGTCTACTAAAGGTGTGACACTTAAGGTCGCTTTTTTCGTTGCGAATCGGGGACAGAAGTGTGGAAAGTGTACACTACTGATTTCCATCTTAACACGAACAATGAACATTCTCACGTTTTCCAGTGTTATTCAAACCTACTGACCGACTTTTATGCTACCTTGACAAGTTGTGTTGATCCTGAGTACGGTACTGTCTTCGTTGTGGCACGATCCTATGAGTGTACGTCAGAACTATTCTTGTGGTTGCAGCGCTATTGTTTTCTGCATAAGAAAAAGGGGGTTGAAAAGTGTAAACCCATGCAAACAGCACCTTGATCACAGAACAATTAATCGTGACCTCTGTCGCGGACAAAAAATTCCTCAGAAGCTTGCTATTGCCTTGAATACATCTACTAAGCACATCAGTAACCGGTATCAGACATTAGTGTCGTATTCACTGCGCTTGTGGAGTAAACAAGCTGCTTATTGCCGAAGTGATTAGACGTTTAACGCCGTGGCTTCGGGTGGGGTCCTCGGAGTCAGCTCCGTTTCGTGGTATAAACGACCAAACTACGTTCGAACTTATCATTGGTTCGACAGAACAATCTGCTCATTTTCACTCCTCTTTACTTGCTTTCAATGTATTTCTTATCTTCCAACCAAGACAACGAGTGAATATGTGGGTTTCTACTGTTTGCACTCTAACAACTAGGTTAGCAAACCGTTTTTATCATCAGTCTCGAGTTTGAACAACACCGTTAGAACACAAAAACTGGTAGATGCAAGCATTTCGTATTGATTCATCGGTACCAAATTTACAATACGGTATTTTATATCGAATAGTTAGGGGCGGGTGGGCTGGATAGTCGATTGATGGGTTAGAAAAAGTCACTGACTCTAGGGCATGGTCAAGCTTACGAACAATTGTTACTGAACGCACAGGTCCGGCTTCAGTCGATTGATTACGACAGCCTCAGTAAACCGCCAGAATCTTGGACTGGGATAACGTAATAAGATTCTGAATGCACAAGCTGGATCGATGACGCGACCAGTGGTCAGGATGTGTCATACACTGATTGCTTGCGTGTTTCAACAATATTGCCGTTCTTCGGTGATACTGAGTTCCGCACCCATTTAGGCAAATATCCATTCACTCTGGAAATCACGCATCTTTCGGTTCTGCCTATGTAGCTTTCTTTGCAGTTACATGTAAATTGGGAGACACAATGTGCGGTGGCACCGACAGGTTGATCTCTTGAGTAAAGGCACAGGCAGCTTCTGGGTTTTAGCTATTACACCAATTTCGATTGCGTTGAATGCTCGTTCAGTCGAATTAATCAGTCTTTGCGTTGTTTGGTGCATACTGTAGTCGCCTTTAAGAGACAATTCTATATAAACATTCTTCTTTCTTACAGTGACCACCGGTTCGAGTGACGGTTTCGACCTACTGTGCCTTTCTATGAACCTTTTTAAGTAACCACTTGGTTGCAATACAGTCGTGCTTAACTCTAATTCCTTCACAAGACTGTCTTCTATACAGATTCCTCTTGCACGTTTAAACAGTGTATTTACTAGTGCGCACTTTTGGTGGACCGTTGTGAAACTACTAAAGTTTAGGTATTGACCGGACCACGTGAATTTCCTATAAACACCTCTTTTGATAGAGCCATCTTCCCAGCGACTTATGAGTATGCCTAGAAACGGCAAACAATTCAGTCTCAAATTCACACGTTACCTTCAGATTGGGATGAGAGCCAAACTGTGTGTACTAGCTCGAACTCAGAAGCTGCCCTTGCCTTCAATCAAGGGAGATCAGCCTGTCAGTGCCATCTCACACTGTATCTACCGATTTACATGTAACTGCGAAGAAAGTTACATAGACAGAATCGAGAAGTGCTTGATTTCCAGAGTGAAGGGACATTGGCCTAAATGGGTGCAGAACTTAGTATTACCGAAGAACGGCAATATTGTGCGGTGGTTCGTGAAACAGAGAGAGGGAACCCGATAAGAGAAGTACAGGCAGGCCACAATTATATGGATCATAGCCCCAACGATCTTTAGACCATGCAATCCGCTTGAGAAAGTGGACAGCCTCACATACTTGGGTGGCACCATTTCATCAGCTCGTAATTTTGGTGATGAAATATCGACAAGCTTATCGAAGACACTTGCTGTCTTCGCCAACCTGTGTTATATGTGGCATCGAAATGACGTCAGGTTATTGGTGCAGGAAATAGTGTGTAATGCTAATATGCGCTATATTTAGTTCAATGGTTCGGAAAACGGTCTGTCCGCGACGAGGATGCTAGCAGGCTAGTTGTGTTTGGCCATCGTTATCCCAGCCAAATAGGCCACATCAAATAAAATGATCGTGTGAACAACGTAGCCGTTCGTCCGCCCGTATCACAGAACGCCCGGGATATACGACTAATCGGCCAAATGATCAGATTGCACAGTTCGCAGTGGTTAAGTCGCGTACTCCGCATACCAACTTAGGGTTTACCATACCCGACATTGTTTACTGAGACTGCTAAGAATAGGGTGAAACCATCAGGTGATGAAGCAACGACATGCTCCGGAAATATGGAAGTCCGGATTAATCCGTTCAGTAAAGTGTGTAGGTGCCCATTATCTGGTTAATTACCTCGTGATTATTCAAACTGTTGTTGAAGGACTTCGTCCTCAACGTGCCACGTTTGTGGTATACATGCATTTACGCCATTTACCGTTTTCCATTCTAATATCACCTTATCCACCTATAAATTTTTTGATAGTTTCTTCTCCTTCCACGTCACTGTTGCGGTGGCCGGCGCCTCGAAACATATTGCATTCTCGTCCGGTTTATAGTCGTTATGAATGGGTGAACGGTCGAATGAATGAATGCATATGTAATGCATATATAAAAGTCTCAATTTTGTTCGTCATACCGTTTGGTGAGCTTATTTAATTCCACAATTGTCAGTACACCACGCAAAATCATCAGTCATCCATCAATGGGTTTCTCAACAACTCTACCGGCCCAATCTCCTCTCATCAGTGTCATACAGGTGGAATTTCTCCTCGCTAATAAATTACACAAATGCTCACTTGGATGTTCATGATACACTGCCCACTTTAAACTACGCCGTACTTGTTTGTTCATGAATGAAATTGACTGTTTCAACTTTCGGTGCAGTAGCACAACGTTTTTTGAACAGTACATATCATAGCGTTCAGTATTGCTGATAATTTATTGTATCAGATATCAAATGATAGACGCTGATGTTAGTCTGGTGATCATTTTCTCTTCTACTGTTGTGCACTCGTGTAGATAGATTTCTCAGCATTGTACGCTTTCACCTCTAAGTTCGTTTAGAGATCTCCCGTCCGCATGCACAAATTCTTTTGTCGAAGATCCAAAATCTGACTTTTTTGACGTTCATTCAGCTATTCATCTCTTACACAATTGAAGGAACATTGTTCAGCTGACTATCTCAAGCCCGCGGTATGCTGTGCCGGATGACATCTACTCATCGCGTTTACTCCTGATTTATTCCCCAGTTCAGATCTCATAGATATCGTGTTTGGGGTGGTCATCGTATTGTGGCCTTATGAGTAGGGAATTTATAGTCTGGTGAAATCTGCGTTGGAGAGATCTGCGTTGGAAGGTTTTGAGGCGAAAATATAAATCGGCAAATGTTTTCAGTTTGAGAAGCTCAACAGTATTAACATGCTCAATGATGTAAAGGGAGTGAAATGTAAGTGAAATACAATTGTAGATTATCATGTAGATTATAAGCGCGCTTCGGTATGCAATAGACATCAGTGGACTGTAGCAAGTGTAAGTTGAAACGTGGCCTCATTTTGCCACAGTGATTCTAATGGTCGGGTTGCTTGAAGTTTTGTCTGTTATCCTGAATGTTTGCATCAAGCTGGTACCCGAACTATCCCCTTAGTTACACCGTCACCACAGACTGTTGTAGATTATTCCAAATTAGGCGCATCCAGACGCCAGGGAGTTGTCCTCTGCAAACCAGATGGCTCATTTGACACTGTGGTTTTAACGCTTTCTCTTGGGATGGCCGTTTGAACTGGAATTGTATATTCAGAGATAAAAATCCTTTCTAACATGTCGATTATGCGCTGGGAACAGTGCCACGCTACGCAGCTTACCTGGCAAAGTTTGTGTAGGAAGTGTCCCAACCCGCTTTGTGGTTATTCTGAATGAGGATGGTGTCGTTCACCAGATATGGATAACGCTCTTGGCTGTGTACCTCAAGATGGAGAAGTGCCATCAGGCTGAGTGCAATCACGTAGAAATCAAGATGTAGGTCTTCTCACACCCCATTGAGTAATCTAGACACCAAGTTACACTTCCCAACCATTGGTGCATAGTTCGATGACAGACTACGGTGGTTTAAAACAATCGTTCCTTGATTCTTTATCTCCATCAGATTCGTATCTTTTTTGATTACTTCTCACAAGTCCGAAATGTGGCGTCAGGGGTTGATGTTAGCTGGTTGGATTTCAAGAACAGACCTTTCATGGCCTAGGTCTGTGGTACTGCATCCTATAATTACTTCTGGAGGTGTACACAGAGCCAAATGTTCTCCAAACATGTAATATCAGCACTATCCGTTTGCTTTAATGTTAGAAACTCCACACTGGTTCTACTGGCGCATGTTGTAACTGCATGCCAAACGTTCGATTAGTTTAACAATATGTGGTGTAATTGTTACTATATACTATTCTCAAAAACTGACAAGGATATAATGGGAGCTGTCACGTTTTTTTTCTCTGACTGTGGTAATTACAGTGATTATTGACTGGGTTTTGGCATGGCGGGCACGCTGTCCAAAGGGAGAGAATAGATCTGATAGTTCCAATTGAACTGTGCGATCAGCCTGATGCAATTAGGCTCGTTTTCATCGTCTTCACTGAGCCAATGGACATGTCCCTGCGATCGAAAACAACAAGCAATATTTCACAAGTTCTTTTAGTTCACTACCCTACTCAGTATCATCAGTTCAGTTCTCCTATTCATTTAGATTACTCTCCGTCCGTGTATGAAGCGTTCTTCGCCTCGTACGGTGGGATGTATGAACCTTCTATTAGGTGGTGAGTTTTTTACTATCCAGTCCTACCAACTTTCCATGCCACAACATCAGTGGATCTTCACATCCTACTGGCTTCTCAAAACAATATGCAGTCATTTTCCAAAAGATACCTACTGACAGCCGAGGTACACATTTGCTGCGGTTACCACAGTGGCAAAACTGTTAGGTAGACCCATCCAGTGGCCTATTTAATTTTGCTACGACCCGCAATTTTCTTTGAATTTATGTAGTTTCTCTTTCCGGTGTTGTTTGATATTCTTGTTTTTGTTTGTAGATTAGACGAAGCTAGGTTGTATAGATTCGACTTCCTGTGTTATTCTACATCAGTTTGATACTGCCTTACATGATTACGTGGTGCACCACCTCCTGGTGACCAGGTAAACAATTATAAGACAAGTATTCCTGGTTTCATTATGTACTTTATCTAACAACTCAACTGGCAGAACATATGCCACTTTTGAGGCATGCTGTTCTTGTTACTGATTGGCATCCAGCTGAAACTTAGGTTTTTCACAGCAATTAACGTCAGTACTTCGTGCGTCGTCAACACATCCTAATTGCACAAGTTTTCGTGTGAACACGACCTGTTCACACGTCACCAACTCATCTAGAACTAATCGGTTTGCAATTTGTTATTGTGGTGAGGGAACAAGTTAAGGGCTTGACTATTTCGACATTCTAGATAGTATCCTAACGCAATTGTGGGATATGGCTCAAGATCACAGCAGGTGGATCAGGGACAACACGAAACATCAATCAAGTCATCGCCCAATAAACTTGAGCTAACGGACGGGAAACGACAAACGAATATCCTACACGCGAAACGTCGGTCAAACGGACAGAACCCTAACAGCACATACAGGACGTTCAGAAACCGCGCTGTTTTGTGGGCTAACATTTCGGCCCATTAACACGAGCGCTCGATCGGCGAGGCAACGTGCGAGTCGAACAGCGAAGGACTTACTTTATTGAAGGACTTTCTGCTACATTATGTTCTGACAAACTGTGCCTTTAGGACATGCTACGACCTATTCTCGTCAACGTGTGAAAATTGAATACTGATCGTTGCAGAAGTCGTGATTTGTGGTTGGAGTGTTGTTCTCATGTTTACTTACACTGTCCGTTTCTGATGAAAAATCACTCACGAGCGGCTGGAGTGTGGACAAATACATCTGATAACGGAAAATGTTTTCTCTTGAGTTTAACCGTAAACAGTAGTAGCTTAACAACTTAAAACAGCTTACAGTTGATCTGTGTGGGAAAGTCAACCTCGGTTTGGAGCATCTTCGGTCTCAGCGTATTCGCAACCTGATACAGCATTTGTCCTGGTTGATAGTTCACAAACTCATTCAGTCATGGTTACTGGTATACATTCAGATGCACTGCCGAACGTGAATGATGTCATGGACCGATGTCTATATCCAAGAGAATTAGCATGTTTGATATGACTATGTCGTCTTTTTGATTACCTCTTGTTCAGAAAGCTGAAGAAGTTTTTCTTACGAATCTTATCGGTTTAATTTTTACTGTCTGTCGACAGAATCTTGCTGATTTTAACTCTTTCATATGTCGTCAGAATTGGAGTGTTAATTTTCACTCAGTTACAACCCTAACCTAACTAGTTCCTCCCCCCCGGAACAACCGTGCCATTTTGCCGACCAAATAAGCAATAAATTCGGGATAAGATCATTTGTTGTCCATCTGTGTAGAAATTCATGCTGATCTCTCCATATTACGGTCAGATTTCAGTGTAACTTAAATCGTTATGTAGCTCTGATTTGCTACACACCGTTGAATAAAAAATAGCGTGTTCAGTTGTAATCCTATCACCGTCAGAACTAAAAATGTTGCATGCATTCTTAAAGTATTATTTTCATATCTGTAAGACCTATTCTTTATGTGAGTAATTTGAGGAATTGTCAGGGAAACAATTTGATTTTACTGAGGGTGTCAATTTTCCGGTTGTCCTGATGTCGACCGGATTAGCTGTGAATCTGTTAGTGTGTTTACAACGCAAATTTCGGTATAAAAATAATGTAGGCCTCTGTTTGTTTGCATTCATAGGGTATCCGTTAAATACGTGGCTTTCTATTGGAACGTGGTGAACAGTTCATGGTGTCATTTGACACATAACGCGCTCGGTCTTTTTTTTACCTGCCAGACCTCTTTGTTTGTTCTATGTGAGGCTAAATACCTGTCCACCAGTTCAAACATGTGTGTCAGCGGATAATCTGAGTCGAACACATTATCCTCTCCTTCCGTTCCATGGATCTTCGAAAGGATCCTGGAGAAATCATTTATCAGATTCGATTACAATTCTGATTATCATTTGGCTCGATTCCCATTCGGGATTTATCACCACGAATTTATCCTTTGAACTCGAGATTATAATATATTCGAGGCAGCCGACTTGATAAGTTTATATACACAACGCATTTTACCGCGTTTTTAATCCAGTGCCTATGAGAAATCAACCATTTATTGCTCCGAAATATCTGTTGTCCGCCTATCCAGTCAAGCATCCCAGGTATAGGGCATACTGAGATTGACACGGAAAGGAATTAATTTGTACGAAATGTCAGACATTTATGTCTGTCACACAACGTGCAGCAGACCAAATATCAAGTGAGCTTTCTCATCAGTCAGGTGTTCGCAAGGTATCGGTGCTAAACGTTGCTATGACCTTCGGAACTGTGGCAACACGATTAATCGAACGAAATCCTAAACGCACTATACCGACAATTAATCGATCGACTGAAAATTCAGCGACAACGGGAAGACAAGACGGTGCGGATCGGTCTATAACTAGTATGTGTAGTTCACTCCTATCCGGCCAACTGGGTGTGTAGTATAAAATATTGACCTTGAAGGCGACGTATGATTACGCGATTATATTCGATTTGCGAAAATCCGAGATTTTCAAACAGATTTAAGGTTCAGATGGCTTGAACTCTGAGTGCACCATTGATTCAGTTTTATAGTTACTTCTAAAACGAGTAAACGAATTTGAGTGGAAAACACGGCGAGTTAAAAAATCAAGCAGAAGAAACCGAACCCAATTGGTTACGCATAATTGCTCGCACCCAGTTCTAGTTTTGTATATAATGAAACACATTCAATCAACTTAGAATTAACAAGGTGAGCTGTCACATCGTGATGTTAGATGACAATGTCGTTAACGTAGTTTATGAAGCTTGGTCATAATTCTTGTCCCATATTTCATGACCTTTATTATGTAAATTAAGCGGATTTATTTTGGTTAACACTTCGTATGTACCGTTTAGCTAAAATTTGCTTCAGTTTTTGTTTGATATACTTTGCAGAAGAGATGTACCGAAATGCTTATCACTATAATCGCCTGGATGAATCTCAGGAAATCCGTTGCAATCATTACGATGGTTATTTAATATTCTTCAATCAGTTTGACATTCAACTCACAAAATTAGCAACATACAATTGTGTTTTTTTTCAATTTCACATTGCGCTCAACATGATTCTTTAGGATGTTTCCTTTTAGGAAGTATTATCTATGTTAGAAATGGTTGTTTATTTTGGGGGATTATAGTTTGGATGTTTTTGAAATAGAACAAATAACTTATTTTACAATATCTTTTAAAGTTTGCATGTTAACTGTTATCAAGAATAATTTTATTGTACCATCCGAATTATGGTACAAACAATTTGCACCAATTTGAAATGCGGCAGTATATTGATACTGAACATGTGAACAATATATGATCATGTATTGATTTCCGGTATAGTTGGCTAGTGTTTTTTTATAGTTCGAACATAAACATACCTAGCACAATTGTCAACCGAATTACTGTCTTATCTCAAGTGGTGACTTTTGGTTGGTCATTCAACACTCACAGTAAAGTGTTCGTACATCTGATATGGTTGACTTAACGTCACCGCGTCATCATAAAAACAAAGCCATCTTGCTTATATTTTATCATTCTGTTTTTTTTTACAAAAAAATATTTCAAAATGGAAATCTGGTGGCCTCCACCGTTCTATCCACTTACTCTCACAACATTGTTGAAACAAATCGTTGGTGGTTTGGCTAAAACTGAATGCTTTCTCGTTATTCAGTGGTTGTCAATAGATTTCCCTTATTTTGAAATGTGTATCCTTGACACCTTATCAATATAATGTCTGGATGATAAATTTTTTGAAACCCTGTGCGTGGCCTCTTTCTCTTTAATCATTAAAACAATACAAATATCTGTCCAAATCAGTCATCAAATCCATTAGTAAATAGTGTACAAGATAGAGAGTATTTTCATTAGTAATGAAGCCCTTGGGTAAAATTAACTGAGTTACTTAAATGATATATGGAAACAGTTTTGTACAATATACCAATCATTTGCGTAATGCAGATGGGCGGAAAAATGCCCGAATGCTACTTACGTATCTTGGTAGAGACCGCAAAACTGATGGCAGAATATCCACGAGATATTCTTCTTAAACGCGTTGTATATTTGGGAAGTCTGGCAAAAATGTAGAATTGTCGAACAGCATACTGGTAAAAGCAACGGATAAGTAATGGACCTAGTAACGAAGCGCGTGTCAGTTAATAAAATGACATGTTTAGTCATGTTTACTTGCTTATCTGTAACCTGTCAACTACTTCTGGCCATATTTATAATTGGTTTTGAGTATAACCTGGTTTGGACCGTGTTCATCCGAAATCTGATCACTACGTTTGCTGCGGTGATCGGTCACTGAGGTGGGAGCTTTCAGTTACAATTTATCCCGGATCACAGCAATTTGGAAGAAAACGTAAGTTGTGGAGTGCGCATTCATAGATAAACTAATCAAGAAGCTATGTATTTGCTGTGTCTCAACGTTCCCGTCAGCTTAGTACGAACGAGACCTGGTGATAACGTTGTTCTTTCTTAGATTATGATATTGGAAGGATTAAATCTTATGGCAATCAGCACTTTATCCGATATTCATGACTAACACTGTTGCATAGTTATTTGAGAAACATGACTGTCACTGCCTCTAATTTCGGTGGGTAACATGAATTGATATTCTGATCAC
>JTDE01000389.1:52563-65854 GCA_014338405.1 Paragonimus skrjabini miyazakii
GTAGGCTGTTTCATTTTTCTCAGGTGGCTTATCAGTTTTCGTTTTACAATCACACACACGCACACACACTTATCTGCTCTTCTTCTGCCACCTATGCTCACTCTTTTGTAGGTGGACAACCGGGTATCGTGAACCCCATGGTGGACAATATGGCTCCAGCGTATTCAGCTGCCAAATACGACCTTGTTTGGATTAGTACGAGTAGAATATTTGGTAAGTGAGTACATACGTTGAATTTTGTCCCTATATTTCACAATACGAGGTAGTTCATGTATGTTTGTACAAGACGAACAGGAGCGTTGTATATCTCCTTTTCAATCAAATTGTTTACATTTCGTTTTGATCAAAATCTCACAATCAAAAAGCAATCATATTTCGAATGAGTGATGGACGCTTTTGTAGGGGCAAGAAGGCGAACGATTTTATTCACCCTGGCGATCACTCATCTTGCTGGTTATGGACACAGTGGGTCACTTCATCCGCACGCGTCAGTTATAAATGTAGAACAAACAATACGTGTTTGAAGTAACGACACAAAGTGAGAGGTACAAAGGTACTATTTTGCTGCACAGTTTGATGGCAATCAGTTTGTCGTGAATGTGTCAAGGTCAGCTTTTCACGTGTATTCCACGTAAAAGTAAGTAGACGATGCTTGCAAGAATGGGTTTTATGTTTGATGGGAATCACACAAAAAAGAGTCTAACAGTGGATGGCAAATAGGCCGTACCTGAGGCATCGTGTATTGTGGTGAATAAACTATGAAGTAACATGGTATCAACAACAAAACTAGATGGACGCATTTTTGATGGTGAGGTGAGCTTCAAAACTTATAGGGGGACTACGACTGTTGAAGGCTAGGAAGTCGCACTGAAGATGAGTTGCCTGTGAACAAAATCCACACTCGGGTTTGCCACCTAGTTGTATTTGCTTATGGATTGCCATCCCTGATGTAGTTTATTGTATGTAATAAATTCTGGTCACGACTCATATAACGTGTAAAGATGTGGTTTCGTGTCAAGAGTTTGCTCAGTATAGTTGTATTGAGACGCTTCCCCTTAAATGTTGTATAATTAGTATGGTGTATATTTTTATATATTATTTTGTGCTAAATTTGCCTTGCACTAGGGGTGGTCAGTTACAGCTTGGTGCGGAAAAATGAAAATAGTTACCAGTATTTCATTCAGTCCGGGTCGTTTCTATCTTCCAACCTGAAGCTCTGTGATCCTGAAAGTTTGTGGTTTCATACTTTGGGTGACTATGGCTCAATGTTTTCCTTGGTTTGACTGAATTCTGTTTGAATTAAGGATAAATAATGAGACGGGGCAGTAAAGTAAACGCAAATTACTGTTAGCAGATACAGTTTGCTACTGAATTGCCACGGTTGGATGAACATCTACTGTTAAACTTCCGAGGGTAAACATGGACCTTATTATAAGCAAAGTCTCATCCAACTTTCCTCTTTATCTCTAGTGTTGATTTATCTTGAAGGCTGTACAAACGTTGCGCATTGATATCTAACGTGTGATGTATTACTTTCGATAAAATACTACTCCTTAAAGTACGCTATCACCGTAGTCTGTAACATCTCACTGACAGCGCAGCATTTCCTCAACAGACGAACGATGTCATTTCGTCGCTTTTATCTGCGTTTCACTTCAGTAAACTGCGGGGTTTCACTGTAAAACAAGCAACGACATGTGCATACTCTCACCATCGCTGGCGACATTTTAGAAGTGGCCTAATAGTTTACTTGCCTGGGTAGTTGTATCAGCTATCGTGGATTGCCCAGTGAAGCAAGTAATCAAATGGTCAAAGCTCGGGCGTTATTGGTGAACCTTCATCAACTGTTGCGTGGACGTGGCATCAAATTTTCATCGATGGACAGAGCACACAACATTTCAGTATACGCAGCCGTTCTGTATAGCCATGAAACTTGATATGTTCAATGGTTGTTTGTTGTCGGGCCCCGGCGTCTTCGTAGCATTGTACTCGTATGATGAGAGCATCAAACAAACAACAGTATTATCAGTCGGTGTGTTTTCAGTCTAGGCTAGTCTAACCTGTCGATAAGCATGACCTTCTTGCTGCACAAGTTACGGTGGCTTGGACACGTTTTGTAGGTACCAGCCCATCTGTTGCTGTACTGCGCGCTTTATGCACAACCGGTTTTGTGCCAGGGCCAGTGATCAAGTGGTAAGTGTATCAATTCGGTTTAAAGGATGTAAACTTCATGTATCTTCAATGCTTGCTTCCATGGACATAGTCGGATTCCTGGCTAAAAGTGAGATTGATGTCAATCCATGTTCGATGTTGTTTCAAATGGTGTAGAAGGAAAGTCATTGGTGCTACCGCTATGAGATCTTGTGTTCTTTTCAATTGTGTGCCATTTTTGTTGCAATTCTTTTTCTTTCCTTTGAATTCGACTACTTAGTGTATTACACTATCATAGATTCGGCAAAGGAATGTTTATATTTTCGACGTTGGCGAAGATGTTGATGGTCCCAGTTAGGCTGTAGTGTGAACATGTTTGTTTACAATCTTTCCACGTGGCTCAGAACATACATGAAAAACTTCGTGAGTCAAGGTCAGTATGATGCAGAACCACGGTGTACATACTTCAACTTTATTGTGCTGGGTACCCAAGTCGGGACGCAATTATTTCGACATTCGATGGAATACTCCAACTCGGTTGAAAGATATGGTCAAAGCCCATGAAGGATAGATCACGAACAACACGTGAGATTGATCAAGTCATTTTGGAGCGGGATCAGACCAACAGGCATGAAATGATATGCAAAAATCCGCCACAGAAAATGCTAACCAAACGGACATAACTGGGATAAAGTGCAAAGAATGTTCAGAAACCTCAATGTTTCATGGGTTAGCATTCCAGTTAATTATTATGAGCACACGTGCAGCGATCCGAGAACAGACGAATTGAATAACTTAGTTTTTGATTTATTGGACGACTTTTGCCACGATAGTGGCAGAACTGTATCTTCTTAGGAAAGCAAATACGTTGAACATAGGACCACATATTGGCTTTGGTGGACAAAAGAAACCTTGGTCTTATTGTCTTGTGTGGTTTGAGTACCCGCCCAACTTATCATATCGTGTGTTATTTATGTATATGGTGTGAGTATATTGTTCCAGATGGTTCTAAAAGCCTAACTAATGCCACACAGGGAGTTTCCATTTTTCTTCGAGATGAAAACAATTGGGATGCGACGAAAAGACTGGTCGGGGAGGGCATTGAAAATGATATCTCACTTTGAAGCTGTTCGATCAATTTCATGCGAAAGGAACCGTTGTTGTCTTTCTGTATGGTCTCATCTCTGGCCTCAGTTGTAGTCTGGGACCGCAAATGAGATGTCAGGGTATTACAATGACACTTCTTTTCAAATCTGTGATTTAAAACAGTGCTTTTTCATGAATCAGGGTTTACATGAGGTGCCCCAGATCCTACCCACGTTTTCACTTGTTGCTACTTTAAACTAGTGTGGCACGTGCGACCTCGGTTCGTAGACATATCGTTGTATTGTTGCGGTCTTCAGCAGCAGCAAAGCTTATACATTAATTGGTGTGTTTTCGGTTGTTTACTTCCAAAGGCGTGTGTATGATTACAAAACCTTTCCAACCGTTTGGTTCACAATTGTGCAGTTTTGTTTCAGTACCCTTGATGTTCACCCTCCGGAAGGCTCTAGTAGCCCCTGGGAACTGACTCAGATTTGTCACAAGTGGCATTCAGGTGCCGAAACCTAAATGCTAACATACGGGCCATCCACTTGAATGACTCATTCCTGATCATGTGAAGGGTGCAGAACGTGTTTCTATCCTGTTAATACGATGACTCTGCATAGGCAATGGAATGTGAATTTTGAATCATTTGATCTGTATATACCGTGTTTGCTATGGCAGTAAAATTACGCAATAGTCTTTCGAGTATGGATACTTGAGCTCAGTATTCCGTTCTTTTTCATCCTGGAATTTTGGCATTGCTTTTTTCGAATTGTATATATAGATATTGAAAAGCAATGCTAAAATTCCAGGATGAAAAGGAACGGAATACTGAGCTCAAGTATCCATACTCGAAAGACTATTGCGTAATTTTACTGCCATAGCAAACACGGTATATATATATATTCAGAATTCACATTCCAATGTCTATGCAGAATCTTGGTATATATATATATATATATATATATATATATATGTTAGCACACCTTCAAGCTTATCCGTACTACTGGTCCCAGACGACCGTCTGTCAGTGAAACTATCAGCGATGCAGATGACACATTCGTCTATAATTAGTCGAGAAAGTTAGAGTGGTGGGCGGAACACTTTCAGGATCAATGTAGGCGGCCTCCTGGTTCTACTACATTGCAACCCAAACCTGTAGTGTAGCACCCTGGTCAGTAGATTTAGCACCACCCACTGAGACTGAGGTCTGCGATTGTATTTCGGTTCTTAAACGTAATAGGACTGCTGGCCCAGAGGATATTGCGCCGGAACTTTCAAAGAAGGTGGAAGGCATTAGTAGAGGACTTAATGCAGTTGTTTCAACTTGTTTGGACGATGGAGAACATCCCTATGCACATGAGTGACTCGATAATAGTTCTCATATTCGAAAAAGAAGTCCGATGCTTTTGCGAAAACCATAAGGGATTTAGCTTGACCCCAGCAATTTATAGGGTTCTGATATCCGTTATACTTCGAATACTCACTGCACCTAGGGGGACAGAGATTAGGAAATAACAGGCAGAGTTTCGCCAAGGGCAAGGATATACTGATCAAATTTTCACTCCCCACCTAATTCTAGGGCAGCGTTATACGTGCCGTCGACCAACATTTGCCGTTGGATTCAGTGAATCGATCTATGCCTTTAGAGGTGTACCAATTAAGTATGTGGGCACACCGTCGGGGTTTTATCCCCAAAGTTCACCTCAGACTGAGGTTTACGGCGAACTGTCTGACAGTTTCAGAGTAGAGAACTGCGTACGTCAAAGCTGTCCACTTTCACCATTTCTGTTCAACTTTGTCATAGACGAAATATTGGAGGACTGTCTGTGGCACTCACAAGATGATAGTGTGGACCTTCTACCTGTTAGAAGACTAAATTATATCGATTATACTGACGACACTTTTTAAGCAGTACAGGCAATACTGGATGCTATTTCGCCCCCTGTTAAACGCTTCGGAATGCGCTTTGTAGCTTGAAAGTGCCAGTTGCATCAGTAAGATTGCTATAATTACGTGGTTTTAATGTTAGACAATGAAGATATGGATGTTGTTGACCGGTTTGTTTACTTGGGACACTACATCAACGGTGGTGAATGCGTCGAGAATGAAACAGAAACGCTTATCTCCAAGGCCTGGGGATATCCGCCAGTCTAAGACAGCTCTGACGACAGAGAAGCATTTCATTTAGCCTTAATGGTCACGTATGTAAGTGATAGTGATGGCTATATTATTCTGTGCCAGCGAGACTTGATCGCTCAGGACAGAAAACGTGAACCGTCTACGGGTATTTGATCATCGATGTCTGCGTTCGATCGATTACATCGGGTGACACCAGTGAGTAGGCAACGAAGGGTCTGGTAAGCGGGCATTTCTTAGTGATTGTCAAACGAGTTCTTTTGTTCAGTCTTTACTTTTGCACAGACTTAGATGGTTAGGCCATGTACTAAGGATGCCAGCTAGTCGTTTGCCACACGGAGTAATCCTTGTGGGTGCTGAAACCGACTGGCATAAGGTGCGGGATGGACAGATGATGACTTGGCCTAGTGAAATAAAGTCGCACACCTAAAGGCTTGGTCACTGTGGATCGGGTTCGTCTCCCAGGTTGGGGACCTCGCGACTCACAGAGTCGGTGACTTGAGACGTTAGGTTAGATGGCGGTTAATCGGGGTCAGTGAAGTGAATGTTGTCACTGTTTGGCCGAGTTGTCTTTGAAATTAATGCACCTAATGACGCGAGACGATAAAAACCATAAAGAAGCAGTATTGCTGATGACATTTTTCTTTTGGTTCTAGTTCAGTTGTTTTTGCAAGACACCTTGATGTTAAATGTTTGAATACGGACATAGCTATTTTTAGTCGTTAGACCCCTTTCCCTCCCGTTCTTTCTTTTTTTTCGTGGTTGTGTGTGGCAGTTAATTAACAGTGAGAACCACTGATGTATTGCTGTCTATGTTGATGTTGCTGTTTTGTCTGTGATTTTTGTCCTCAAAAAGTATGGTGGATTGTATTAGTTTGCGTTGTGAGTCTTTTCTTGTAACTAGTAAGAAAACTGGCATTTGCTAATTTCGAATCATATATTCTATTACACGTAGAAATATGTTACACCAATTTATCTTATGAACACTTGCCACTATAGACACAGGATTTTTAACGTCACGTTGTAAATTTATTGTTAACTATCAGGAAGCCGATCCATGGAGTCGTGTGAAGATACGTTTTCTGGTTGAAAGTAGCGACATCATCTTTTGCACCAGTAATCATATAATGTTTTGAGATTTCGGCTAGCAACTAATCACCATATCATATCAAGAATTCGCCTTGTATCCCGTATACTTTGTTGTTACATTTGATCGCGCAATTTGTCAACTTGCTATATAAAGTCCTTATTAAAGAATGCAACCAAGGCATGGATGGAGCACTTTTTCGTGACTGTTATTGCACGTAAATTCACTGGTTTGTGCGGCATTCAGAATCTTTTTGCTGACTGATCAGATAGATGGAGACTACATCACAGGCAATGAAAAACTATTGTTGAGGCTGTTGTTTCGAATATACATGACGGCAGAACATAATGCATTGATAACACTGTTAGGAAGAAGGTTATTGCCTGAGCGAGATCAGGTTCTGAAGACTGTAGCACACCCTAGAACACAAACCATCTCCTCCACATGAAATGAGGACAAGTTTGTTGCAGAGGCTTGTTAATGCTCTTACTATTCATTTCTTCTCCTGTTCTCTCACTTTAATCACGGGTTTTGTATGCACTACGCAATGCCAACAATTCGGGCACCGTTGAGACTTGGTACTACGTCTTTCGCGTACGGTTGACCGGTTTCTTTCAAGATTCAAACCTGTGTTCTCTTACTCAGAACAACTGAGTGTTTTTTCGGCGTGAGTATAACGCAACTCCTTCACAGCCTCCGGGGCTACGGTCGCCGATCCTTTGCTAAACAAAGTCACAAGTAATATTCATTGTTATCAGCAATTTGCTGTCAAATGATGCAGAAATGAAAGACAGCAAAATCGAAAACAGAAACCACGTTCGTTGGGACAAACGTGGGACTGAAAAAATTCACCCCGTTCATATTGTTTATATTGACCTGACTTTTGTTCCAATCCTTGGTTTTGGTGCCATTACACATATGCGGTTTATGTAATTTAACTATGATCTGTTTGTGTATCAAGTCTGTAACAGTTCGGATCAATTGGTTGATAGTTGTTCTCCGCTGTCGATGATAAATTTCGGGCACTTCCGAGTCAAGTAAAGTTCCGTGCCGTGTTGTGTCTAGTTTTCTCTAAACCTATCCCAATTGTTACCAAGTACTGTATGATGGATTACGGAATGTGGTTATTCAAAATGTTTTAGTTTGTTTACAGTAGTCAACTAGGTGAGTAGTGTCGACTAAAATGTCAACTCAAATGTACACTAACTTCAAGTTGTTAAATGAAGCGTTAAATCAAAGAAGACTTTATACTGCGAGGGTTTGAAAACATTCTACGAGAACATTCCGCCCCAAAAGTACTCCAGAATATTCCTTTCACAATGGGTTGTTCAGCCTCACACAGTACATTTTTCGGAGACTAGTCTGTACATTACTTTATTTCAGCGAACTTTTCCTCAGCCAACGGAATACGTGGTTCCGCTAGCATGAACTTTACACTGTTACCGCATCTGGTATCTCGCACGATATTAGCTCACACGAAACAAACGCTATCAAACTGTAGCTTTGTTGACGCTAAGCTTGTTAGAAGAGACGACGGTGATCAACAATCGAGATCTTGCACACGTATTTTGCAGCCAGTAGAACGAGGTTGAACGTGCTTATCACTTACACACTAGTTTTACTAGTTAACCATTTCAATGCGATCACTGTGTTATCTGCTTGCTGGCTACCACGCACAGGGATCCTAGGATTCACTCTGACTATTCCTGCCTACTTACGCAGATTGGTTGTTAGGCATATAAAAAGGGCTGGACCTTGAGGCTCATGTTCATGTTCACGTTAACCCAAATGAATCTGTAGCGAAGGTTTGAGGATTTAGGTTATTTCAAAATTGAACACCACCCACACTCGATCACGGCCTTTGCATTCAGATAAGCCTTTCGGCCAGCCCACTTCGAAAGGATGCACTAGACTCGAGTTTCGCTTTTATTAGAGCCCACCAGTAGTGCATATCCTTGTCCGTTACACTCTGACCCTCGTGCTTGTGAGACTAGCGTGTTAACCACAACACCAGCAACCTCACAATAGGCATGACCGAATAATCAAATCCAAACGCTCAACAACAACCTTGTATGAATAATGTTCAGCCTGCCCGATCATTTCGAAGGGGGATGAACAGAATCACTCTATGCTATCCAATCGATAACCCCGTGATCAGGACTTCTCAGTTAGGTTGAAGTTACTGTCTTCATTAAATCAAAAATGAATCATAATGAATCTATTGCTAATTTTGCGGAACACGTGGGTCGATAAATAGAACACATCGAATACTGTTCTAAAATTCAATTAAGTCTTCCTTGTCACCCTTATGCACTTTGAGTCATTTAGGGTCGAAAATTATGCACTACAGATATATGTTGAAGGAACAAAACTATTCCGAGTCTATGGAAATACATCACTGTTGTACATGAGAGGCCTCCGGGTCAGCTGCGTGAAACGTGCACAAAAATACATAGTAAGAAACGGCATTCTGTTTGAAACGCAAACAATGGCAACATCTTCGTGAAGGTCACCATTTGTGCATAAGAGGTTATCACATTCTGCGATCGTTCTACCGCGAACTTTCTTTCAATGCTTTTATACACGTAGTTCAAACAAACATTGTAGTGAACAGTTTTGATGTTGTTACGGCACACACTACTTCCGCATGCAACAGGTATTTCTGGAAACAGTAGTTGTGTGGAATCCGAACTAAATTTATTCATTCTGGAAAGTCATCAATCAGACATTTGGAGGCGTAACTGAAGTAAACTGCGTAGAAAACTGTTCGTTCCTGTTCCTCATAATCTTCCGGCAGAACCACTTATTTGACAAGTAAATCCAGGTTACGCGGCAGAATGCCGGCAATCGTTGATACGATTCTGGCCACACCTCTGACAATGCAGTTGCGCCAATATGGGCGTATATAAGTATGAACAATCGTGCAATCACAACAACTCCATTTCAACCAATGCTTAACAGTGAATTCGTTCGGTTTGTAGCTCTCGTAAAAAGGCACACATGATATGCTGTGTGATTGGATGGATGGTAATCGTATGTTTGTTGGATACATCACCGTACAATCTCATCTAAAAGTACTCCTTGTAGAGAAATGACAAGGAATTTCACGACATGATGATTGAAAACCCGATAAGTTTAACATACTTTTGACGATGAACATCACTAACATATTTTTTTACATGACCCATAAATTTTTCGTTTAATCAACTTAAAACTACACGACATGAGTAACATATTATGGGCGAATGACAGAAGTATCCACACGTATCATTTTGAGTGAACAACTATGTTTTATTCACACCGCTGTGCAATCAAAAACAGACAGCTTATGTGTAGGCATTGAATGTGGACGGTAGCGATGTAGACACTCAGTCACATCCGACCAGTTTTATACTCAGCGACCAGATTAGTGTGAATTTGAGAACTGACTGTTATTCCGTGTGTCGCCAAAGCAGAGCACCTTATACACTATTTGTTGCACCCGGCGTGTGTGTGTGTGTGTGCTATGACCATGAATGCATTCACCAAAATCAAAAAAATTTCAGTGGCATGCCGACTGTTTATATTAATAGACATATACATGAATTTGAACATATGTACCCTTGTTTAGTCATCGTCCCTGTGTGTGTGTGATGCGTCTTTAGTGTTGTTGGACTAGTTGCGTTAATGTTACTAAAGTTTGCCATTTATTATTTTTAATCTTGCGGTATCTGTTGACTTAGTTGTTTGGAATTTCTTAGTTGAACAAAGATAGCAATAAGCCAGAACGGTAGAAAATAAACGATGAGGGTCACGATGACCTGAAGAGCTTATTAGAAATTATCGATTACCTGTCCAAACTGGTGATTTAAGTTCAGATTGTGTGTGTGGTTAAAATCGTGGTTTATCAACCAATTGTCTATATCAGAACGTGAACCGACCACGGTGGGCATATTGGTTTAAATATAAACTTGATACAGTCTTCGCTTTCTCGACTCTTCCTCCCCCTCCCAACTCGACATCTGTCTCACATGATGTGATTTTTAGCTTGAAAGAAAACGGCGTTTTGATTGATTCATTCGGTCCTTTATTCAAATGATGTGCATTCCCTCTTTCGTCAACAGGATGAGCCATTGTTTGTGTTCCTACGTCCAGTGGTTCACAGCGAATTCATATGCCAGCGTGGTAATCATTGAGTGATTTGTGTTTGGCTACTCATCTACTTTGTTTCACTCGATTGATCCTGTCACCTTCCGCAGCCCATTAACGATGTCAGTACGTTTGGCTTGAATACTTAGAATTAAGTAAAATAGCTAGCTGGCTGCTGTCATCCATCTCTTACGAACCAGCACTCGGATATGTTTTTTTTTCGGGCAATGATTTCGTTGTTGGTTGATATTAACTACACATTTGAGTAACTAGATTATGTCGCGTGGATTGTGAGACGGTTGATCCGTTCAATCGTTTGCTATGAGGCGAAATGTCACATCTGAGGGCTGTTTGATCATTCGATCGATTGGAATAGCAAGTGATTTAAACCGAACTTTGGATTCTACATACACAAAGTTGATAGATTATGGCTAACTCCGATCTTAAAATTACATACATCGGTTATTGTTGATGGAGCAGTTAATCAAGCATTTTTAGCACTACGTGCTTTCGCTGTCCACGTGAACATCTTGCTAGCAATACTATGAGATGACACCACACAAGTAAACGAAGTCATGGACAGTCTCCAACGTCCTGCCAGCAATAACAAAGATAAGGTTAGTGCCAACTCAATCTTACAACAACTCTCTAAGCTTCAAAGACATAACCCAAAGTTCATAACGTACAGACAGCTCATATCACCCGATCCAACATGGACTGTATGTTCTCCATACATGAATGAAATAGAGCATCGTCGTCCGCATACTCAATATCAGTCAGGTAACTAACTGGTAAAAGCTTCACTCCGAGATCCTCTGATAATCTTGGTGCTCCTTCCACAGTAATATCCATTACAAAGTTGAAAAGAAGACCGAGATCCTACACCCCTGTCAAACGCCAACTGGTGGGGAAAACGCACATGATAACTGAGCATAAATGCACAGTCTACACGCGGAACTGGCAAACAGCAACCTCAACAATCTGACATACTTCACTTTGACGCATCTGCGATGAAAAGAGCCATAAAAGGCGTGTTTGGCAACCGAATCAAAAGCAGTCTTCGGGTCAGAAATTATGTCGACCGTTGACTTAGTAGATGAGTGCCGATGCTCCAGTGTTTGTCTCAAGGTGGGTGGGTATGATCGATATATTTGCGACTTGCCTGTTCTTCTCTTATTTGACTTTCTCTCTGTTTCACGAGCCATCACGTTATGTAAAGAGTCACGGTAAGATAAAGACAAGAATACTATCTCTCTGGTTGTCACACAATGCCCTGGCACTCTCTTTACAAACGGGAATGGCTGTCGATGAGCTTCAATCATAAGATCCCTCTTCAAACCCCAACATAAAACGAGGGTGTGCGGTGAGCATGGGCAACGATCTCTGGCCACTACCCTTGAAAACTATTGGATAAGAAAGATCGAAACCTGTGATATTATTACGTTTCAATAATTTAAGCCTCAAAGTCACTTCGATTTCTGACGGAGGGTAGTCCGGGTTGACGTAAGTACAGTCTCCATCATTTGAAACGGAATCAGCTAATTCGGGCTAGTTGAAATGTTCTTCAAAATGTTAAACGCATCTAGCAAAGCACCGCGACATATAATGTCATGAACACCTTGTGGTCAAGAATCAAGAAAAAAATCACACCACTATGAGATTCCCTCGATATCTCTTTCAGTCGCTCGAAGAAATAAACACCACGATCATTGCACAGACTATCCAGAGGCCTGCGTTTCAGTTCATGTATTAGAAGTCGGTCAACGTCTCTTCTTAACTTCTGCTGAATCAGCAAAACCTCTCTTCTGTTGTATACGCAGACTCCTTCACAGGAAGTTCGCAGAACTGTTGGGGTTTCTGCCCAATGCTCGTCTGTGTTACTCCACTCTTCTGACCCGAACAGTTCAGCTGTCATTGCTACATAATTGACGGCTCGTATACGCATGTCGCTCAATTTTCAACTGAGCGTTGTACATTTGTAAACAGATTATTTCTGAGCAAGTGATAAAACAAAGCAGGCACAGACAACGACATGGTCGGAATCAAGGTGGTTACTCTATAATGAACGACACTATTTAATGGAGTCGGGCCACCGACTATCTGGTCGATGTGCATCCCTGGTTGTTACACCGAGTGATCACCACGTGACACAAACTGTTATCATCTGAATTGAAATAGGCAACTCGATACATTGGAGTCCGTAAGATGCGCATAACTATTACAATCCATCATCACTGCCAGTAAGTCGGGCTTGGACACAGAACATACTACGTAGCCGTTTCGAGTCGGAAATGAGATGACCAAATTTTGCGTACATATGACAAGCAAACACGATGATGTCCGAGTGTTTGGCTTATTTGAGAAAATTAAAGAATGTACTGAAGAAGACACTCCTGAACTCATCTGAATTGTGTTTGTTGGAGTGTATGCAGATATGACAAGTAACCATTGTCCTTCTGGTTTGTATCGACAATCTTTGATCGAAGTGCTAAGTCCGTCGGCACACATACAATCAACCACCCAGATCCGGCCTAACAAACTTTGCTCTGCCTTAAGACTTGGTACAATCCTTACTTAGGCGTCACCATAAGGTTAGACTTTGTCGTCACCGAAGATCATTTGAAAAAATCGCGTATCCACAACATTGTTTAAGGGTAAATTTATGTGAAGGGCATTGTTAAGCGCATAAAGACGCGTTTC
>JTDE01000389.1:65954-101812 GCA_014338405.1 Paragonimus skrjabini miyazakii
TTTTTTTTTTTTTTTTTCCCCGGGGGAGGTGTTCACCCGAACACCCTGCTGACCTATTCTTCGAAGGGTAGGGATGTTAAAAGTGCTGGTGATTGTCGATCACAGTTTGCAACAGGAGGAGAAGAAGGTGACAATGAGTGAAGTGGCCTGCTGGAACAACGTTAACTTGTAATACTTCCTAGTCGTTTATGTCACAGATGAAGACTAACTTGATGGACTTCACCATGAGTCATTTTGGCTTAGATGTCTGAAATCTGAGACAGCAGAAGGTTGGGTTTTCATAAATAACCTCGTCGGGAGCCTGTAGGTCAAAAGTCCGGCTCACCCTGCACTAAGAGGCTTGCATAGCTCCGAGTAAAGTGTTGAAGTCAGTATTGCATGATCACTGCCACGTGCAGTACATGTGTTCGAAGCTACACCAGGCTTTTGAATGATATCAAAAATGTTTCAACTGTACTGGATGATACACCGGCGTCCGCAATCAACTGTTGGACGATCATTCTGATCGTCTGTTCGGGGATATTTTTTAGAAATTCCCTCATCCTCAGTTGGGAGACAACAATATCGTAATTATAAAAATGGTTGTACTGTATGTCCATATGATCGTGCTTCGGTGCATAAGAACTCCCACGCGGTCAGTAGTGCGACTTACAACCATATGAGTGTGTTTGCTTCCCGTCTGACTACTTTCCTTTGGTCTAATCGGTAAGATTTCATATGGGAGGACCGAAATCCTAGTCAACAGCCATCCGAATTGATGCAGTGCATAAACCTGACTACAGTGTCAAGATAATAGATCAAGTAGGTTATAGTATGCCCGGTATCGTACACTGCTCTGTTATGTACACTGTGGTTCCCCTTACCGATCCGTATTGCATGGCTTATGCTGTTCCTCTCATTATACACCACTGTCAGTTTACTGAATCAATTGGTCGTTTTGTTTACTTTTCTCGAACTTTTAAGCAGACTGACCACGATAGCTCACTGATTATATTTCTGACTGTAAATATTGATACCCATTAGATGCCTCACCGACAACATGTACTCCGACCTTTTTGATCTACTTTGAGGTTCGAATCTATGACGTCATAGTGCCCGTTTCCAATGTTGTCTGCTAGATGGTACCAGTGATTTTATCATCTATTCACAGAGCGTTTCAGATTTTCATGACTGAATTGGTTAATCAGGAATTATAGGTCTCTTGGTTTTGGTTATGTTGGCTTAGCTTGTCTTGTTGCACGCTTACCGATAAACGAATGATGTAATAGTTTTTTCTGTTGCACTTACAGCCTTTGTATACTTCGCATAAATGATTTTGAGCACCTGTGATGATTGGCATTCACCATCCCTACTGTTGTCGGCACTGAATAAATTACTTATCGTCTGTATTGCCTTTCTTAGAAGCCTCAATGGTAAACCTGATCTCAAACTCATCTATGTAAAGGAGTTTTGGATGGGTTTCCATCTTATAGTGAAATTATGAACCAATCATTTGCCGTTGAAAACATTTGAATAGAGCAGACAAAAGACTGACATTACACGATTTATGCTGGAGCAGATTTCGCTGCATCGCTACTAGTGTTTACTGCAGACGAGTTAGAATGTACAAAATACCAAACCACAAGAAAATCACAAAATATCAAAGTTCAAAACCAGTTTGTTTCAACATCAGCAATGTACAAATTAATTATCAACCCACAGTCGCCAAAAATACAGTAGTTTTACAACTGCCGTTCAATGGAGACAATGTGTATCGAATAGTTGAACAACGCCCAAGGTCAGCTGTTGCCCGCACGTTCTTTGCCGCTAAACCAGTGATCGTGTACAGAACGGTCCGAGTTCCTACACCCCTGCGTAAGCACCCGACACCTCAGTTCGCCAAATGAAACGTAATCTATGAATGCAAATGTGGATATGGGGCATCCTATGCTGGCAGAAATGAGCACCAGCTTGGAACTAGGGTTGCCGAACGCTTACCGAACTGGGTTCAACGAACGGTCACACAATCAAGCAAACACCCGGAAAATGCCAGCGTCATCGATTGCCAAGCATCACCTGGTGACGCAACATGTGATTGATTCAGAGTCATCTCATGTTCTGTTCTCGACTCGAAACAAAGGTTTGCTACGATATGCCGAGGCCATTGCTATCAGACACCGTCACCTCATTTTGTGCGTACAAACAGAACTGTTTGTGACGTTGCTGCTGCTGTGGTAGCAACCAAGCTGGTTTGTACTTTGACCCTGTGTGACTATCGTGTGGTTTGTAATTTTGTACATTTTAACTCGTCTGCAATAAACACCAATAGAGGTGCAGCGAAATCTACTCGAGAATAAATCTTGTCTGCTCTATTGTAATAAATTACTATAAATTGCTCTTGCTTATCTAGTCCTAGTGTTTGTGTGTGTGTAGAATACGTTCTCCGTTATCGGTTAATAGGTTGACGCGGAACGCAATATCCTATCACTATGAAATTTGTGGCTGTTTCCTTAAGATACAAGATGCTGAACTGATAATTCTAGAAGGTCTTTTGCAACCATCTGCTATATCTTTAGTACACACTGAATCCTCGATCCAGATATCTGCAGTTGACCACGGACCCACTAAACTGTAATGCTCAGAGTACATACCTCGTTCATGCCCACATGTTTTTGACTTTCAGAAGTTCATTGTATATTCATAAGACACCGACTACACGAACTGATCTATCCGTAATATTAATAAAACACAGCTTTTTTGGAGAGCATGTGAGTTATGCCTATCAAACGTGTGGTGTGGTTGGGTACAACCGGTGAATTTTAAGTACAAACCGTCCACAAGGATCCGATCAATAGATGTGTCTACTGCCCCACCTATGGTGATACGTGATCAGAGGCCGTTTAGGCTATTACAATCAATAGTTGGGTTAATCGTGTTGTGCCAGTAATGCACGGACTAGAATGTCTACGTTCTGCTTTTTGAGTTCCCCATTATGGCAAAAGGTTGTTCACCAAAAGACGATCCCTGTTGTCCAACTCGTACGTTCTCACGTCACGCGTACACTCGCGTTCATGGACAGAAATTCCAGTGCACAACGTAGTGGTGGTTTCCATCTACCTATCGTGTGCACTTTCGCCTGGTTTTGTGCGTGTGGCTGACGCTTTCTATAATGGATTTTTTACTTGTCATTTCTCGCTCGCTGATCCGATTTCGTTCTGTGATCGGTTGTTCTTGTTGTCCGCAATCCACTCGCTATGGGCTTTGGCCACGTTCCATCACTGCGTCGAGATATTCCACCGAGTGTTGGATCAATCGCGCCTCCGATTTGGTCATCCATTATATTATTAATAAACCTGAGGGTGGGCCATTCAATTTACTTGTCATTGGTTAGTCTTAACGAATACCGTTGATGCAGTTGTACAGATGTAAAATGTCACCGTCTTTCTGTTAAATATTTCGACTGTTTCTCGTCACCAAAATATGCATATCGGGGTGGGGTGGGGAGTTAAGTAGACTATGATATTAATCGATCTCACTGTTGCTCATCTTGTGTCTCGGTTTTCCCCGGATCTCTCTTCGTCCGTGCTGTAGTAATTTTTTTTAAACAAATACATTTCCTGGTTCAGTTGATACTGTCAGATTCACTGTGTGATAACATTACAAGTGGTCACGAGGTCAATTCTGTCCATTGGTCATATCCTGTTTTTATATTATCCCAGGTGAATTAATCGTTTGAAGTCATTTGTTCTCTGAATGAATTTGACTAACAAATTGAATTGGTGGAACTCATGTGGATCGCAAATGTGTGTGTTGCTAACTTTAAAAATCGTTACGAAACCGGTGTAGCGGAATTTGAAGCCTAAAGAAACAGATAGATAGACGAAGTCGAAAATCTGGATGATAGCTGTTGAAGTAGTCCAATAGTCCAATAACATTCAGAGCTGCCATTGAGTCGGAGGAATGTTTTGATGTTACAAAGAGATAGCGGCATCTGCGTATCAGTAGACTTGAGGATACGTTTTCAGTTGCCCGTAAGTTCACAGATGGTGTCATGAACGTTGATCCAAGTTGGAGTAAATGTTTTGCCATCCACAAAAGTTGTTGTCCCTCGCTCTGTGTAGGCGCGTCAGTCGTCTATAGTTTAGGTCTCAGCCGCCAGGAACCAAGTTTCTTGGCATGAATAACTACAGGTTTTCCACGTCGTAATTTGGCTTTAACTAATTGCTTTTAGACAGAAACCATAACCAGCTCTGTCTGTCCATTAGGCTCGCATAGAAACAAGAAAACGTACTCACTGCGTTTACTTTACGTTGTGGACTACTTCGCTGAAAAACGTGAGCTGAGCACATGGCGTTAGTACTTCCATAGCGCGTGTGGAAACAGATGTGCCTCGCAAGCTCGGTTAGGCTGTAACAATGTTGGTGACGGTCGACTGATAGTGCGGCAAAGTAGACGTACGGATTCTTCACTTATAGGTCAGTCACTATCTAACCAATATGCGATGTGGTTAACAGGCGATAAGCACGGAGTAAAACACGATAGTAAACATTTTATACCTGGAGAGAAAAACAGTAGCTTTTAGTATTCCTTCTGTTGAGTTATTCTTTTGGTTAGTTATGTATGGGATATGCCACGTAGGCTTGTTGGCCACAGTCTATAGTGCTAGTTAGCTGCAGATAATCTTACGGTGTCGCCGCTTTTCAATACTGTGGCGGCTGGCATTCGTTCATCACTGTTAGTCAGTAATCATTGAGAAAGGGAGGGCTTCAAGTATCCTATTTCCTTGATTGCCATCGCTATATAGATTTGGCAAATTGAAAGTGATACTGTGATCTGTAAAATACTTGTCTGTATGCTTAAGTCTAGTGGGCTGGCTTTCACGGATAAAATTCATGTCCTGTGAATACGCGTTTGTGGTAGGCTTCCTATTGTCAGGGAACCACGAACATCTTTGTATTGTCATTTTGTTTTAGTTTAATGTCTGGTGGTGCCATTCTTAACGGTCCGCAGAGAATCCGGGGATCTGAGCTAGTCTAGGTTATTAAGTGACCCACCAGCAATGTGCTCTTTCTGTTGTGAATGCTTGTTCAATTTCATGCATCAAGCATCACTGTTGTCAAATATGAGAGCACATTTTCTCAATATTATGCTATCAGTAGATGAAAAGGTGGGGATGTCAGAACTTCGGTCTAATCAATAGTTCGATCCGGGGCTGTGGAACACGTTTTGACAGGTCGTTGTCTTACCGTTGCATACACGTACATTAACACTCATAAATGGACCTTTTCCGGAACGCGGAAGTCATTGCAGTTACCTGTTATCTTAACTTTCTCAATGACTGTTCTTGCACCCCGTTGGTTATCGGCAAGGCTGTCCATCATTTTTCTCCTGTTAATTTTATGGCAACTGTTTACAATAAAACTTCATAACATCCTCTGATGAATCAAACGCGTTTAATCCAGTACTTCACTGATTAACACAGCATAAGTGTATTGACTGAACGACATCAATAAACAGTTGTACAATGTATTGCTGGCTCATTCTAGGGTCACAGACTAAAGCCTGCCGGCGCCAGACTGTATCCTATTTGATTATGCCTTCCCGACGGGTAAGTGACCTCACCTACCCAGTTAACATCCATTCATCCATGTATCTAATCAAACGGTTGACGGTCTATTATGACATACATTTCAGAACAGCCGGTATGTACACCTAGCAACATGACCATACAGATGACCTATCTTTCCGTGCATTCTTAATAACAAAACGCTAGTGACTACTTCTTGAAACGAACAACCAAATGCATTTAGAAAGCTGAGGGTTGTGCTTTGTTTGCGAAGCCTTCATATACTGAAGTACATAAAAAGGTAACTATACGATTATACGGTCACTTCAGTTTTTTATAGTGCTTTCAGGATGATTCGTTTGTCCAACTTCAACTGGTCACATGGATTTCAGATACTTTGAGAAACGGATCCGCATCATCATTTAAGGTCCCGCATTTCCACTGACCTGGTCGTGACCTACCTGTCATGTGACGTAGGTTTCATGTGACAAAAACTCCATTTCACATTTGCTCCATCCACGTCTGGGAAAGAAGAGGTGGAATAACTAATTTGGAAGGAGGATGAATTTTGATATCACCATTTATATAGTCAAGTATAAGAAATGCAATTGTATTTTATTTGGGACAACCAAACGATATCGTGCGGGCAACACAACAAAGCAGTATGAACAGTTATACTGACACGAAATAGAATATAAGTATTTCTGCTGGCTTCCATTACGACAAGCTATGCTCAGTCCATCATTTAACATCACCATCTACGTAACGGATCCTAAATTGCATTCTGTGGTTAAAATGTAACCAAATAAATAGAACCACTTCTTTGCGCTGGCCGCAGATACTGCACTGCTGAGATTTATCTCTTGGACTAACCAATAGCTTTTTGTCTGCTATAATGATGAGAACAATGTAGTCTGGATAGGTCTGATGTACAGCTACACTGTTGACACGATCTTCGAGGGCGGGAAGTATGCTTCAGACGAATATTCACTCGTTTTGCGGGGGTCATTTTCGGCGTGAGTTGTTTTGTCATAGTGGGTGATAATCAAGACGCCGAATCTCATATTCAAACACTAGACCACTTTCTGTTGCCCTTCATTTCTCTAAATTGGATATGTAATGTGGTTTTTTTGACAAAACAACATCCTATTGCATTCGAATCGTATCTGGAGGACGTGGCTACTTCTCCGTGGAATCAAAGTTTTCAACTGGTCTGCCTACCGTCCTACTCACATTGCCCCCTCTGGTCCTTTGTTTTATAAAACTGATCGACTTGTTTGTGAGTAAAAACGTGGAGTTTGCGTATCTTTCGGGAGCTATCATGTTGGTTAGTTGTGATGATGTTTAATTGTGACTCCAACAACCTGGTTTTTTCTCGCAAACACTCCTGCTACAAGAAAATTATGTGCTGAACATTTCCTGAAAAGACCAGCTGAGGTAGGTGCTTTTGAATGCATCCTGGAAGACGAACGTATAGTCCCACTGATACACGTGTACACCTTGTAGCTTACAGGTAAGTTTGCAAACTAAATTCATGATTCGGTGAATGTGTGCATACCTCATGGCCTATGGCTAAATTCTGCAATTATCAATTCGCAGTTTTGTTCATACCCGGTTTGTTTATTGTTTACTGAGGTGAGCATGGGCGGGTTGTGTGATCAAACAACGTTGTGTTACGTGAAGCAACACATACATTTAAAGGGCCTTCGAAGTGTCCTATCACAGTTTTATTTGCGTGACAAAATGCAATGTCGGACTTATCGGACTATACTCACACTCGTCTGTTTCTTTCTTGTCTTTTTCTTGCTCCACCAGTTTCTACCGAAATCATGCTAGATTTGGTGGCGAAATCACTGGATTCCGATGTTGCTTTGGTACATCAGTCGCCTTTTTTCTCAGACCAGCCAGGATTTTTGGGCGCATTGGAAAAAGTATGGGATTCGAAATCATGCTTAATTCCTCAATACACTGTCCTGCATTTGCATCGGTTATCAAATTCTTCCTGTTTTCAAGTTGTCACGTGAGATATTTGTTGAATGGGATAAAACGGCTTAACTGCTCCAATTTCAAACATATAGCTAGAGCTTTTCATGACAATACCACGAGTAAATGAATTAGTGCGCTCAATCATGAGAATCATTTGTGCAAAGTGACGTTGTACTCCGTCTTACACAATTGTTTCTAGCCTCCTCTTGTTATTTACATGCTGAAATGTGCTACTGATTGCCTGTTTGACAAATTGTGATCAGGTTTCGTTATTTACTGCTCAGATTTCGTTTCATTTTCTATTCACACGGTCACAATTGTTGATCATTCGAGTCCGTTTTTTGTGGAAACCAACTTTTTCCCTTAAGCCTTCCAACATGTAAAGTCAATTGGAGACAGACCTTTTCAATTTACTTGTTTTCAATCTTCCTATGAATTCTACGAAAATCCTAATATGTTTTTCAACTTCTACACAAGTTAAGTCGTGCGTGTTACTGGTACTACTTTACAATCGATATGATAAACATATGACCTTATAAGTATTCTGAATGATAAATCATGCAATAATTCGTCTGTTAGACTCATTATTTTAAGCTGGGTCCAAAACTAAGACTTCTTAGTGAACTTGATTGAATTTGGTTACACTTATTCTTTAAATATTATCCAATTTAGCTGACTTTTTTTCATTCTATGGGCGTCTTGTAATTTGGGACGTGATGCACTTTAATATGTAATGAATATTTTTTCTTATACTGTGTCTATCTTTAAATTATTTGGTGTTCAGTCTTTCAACTCATTTAATAAAGTTGTATTAGACATTTGAAGCCGAAGATAATCTGAGAGGAGAAAATAATATAAAAATCACTGAGTTAATCTTGAAAATAATAAGCATAATCTCATAGGCCTTTGATTTGAGATGTACCACTGATTGATTTTTCCGTGTTGTCATGCTCAAGTCATTTTTGAGGGTTGTCTATGATTTTCCATTCGTGAATTCCTTTTTCATACAGGAATTTATCCCACCTTGAGCTACGAACTCGAACACTACTTGCATGAAACACTCCCGTTTAGGAAATAATAGACAGCTTTCTCGTTGCTAGCAATGTTTTGTTTTTAATCGTATATTTGCCGATAATTGTCGGTTATTGCTGAGCTCAGCGTGAAAATATAACGTATGTTTATACAATATCCTTTCTAACGACGAATGACAGATTTTCTAAAATCCAATCATTTCATGGTTTACTGTCAGATTCAATGATTACACGAATCGTACTATTCGTGGATACGACTCCACTGAAAATGGATAAGTGGTTGTTACAGAACGAATGAATTAGCATTTGTGTCATCAGTAGTGAACGTGCGTTGCATTAAATTCATACCGAAATTAGGTTGAACGTCATACAAAACTGATCGCAGATCTCACATTCTTATAGAGTTTTCAGTCGTTTCCTTTTAAAAAAACAATTGTGGTTGAGTTTCGCTCTTGTTAGAGCATTTCAGCAAAGTACATCCTGCCACAAACAGGTTTTCAGTTCCAGTGACTCTTTCACGAAATAACCCTGTTTACCACTGGCAATTTGAGCACTACTAGCAAACGACTATTGCTGAGCTTTCGTATATGATAATTCGGTTGTGTCTAATGTGAGGTCAATCGCTCAATCTATTTTGGTAGCAATTCGTTTTCTGCTACTCATAGTGTGTTTTAATAAGTGGAAAAGTGGAAATTCGATAGTTGATTATGAAACTTATTTTCGTTTTGTCGACTGATTCGACGATACAGACTGACGTTGTTTGATTGGCGCAGCTTTCACACAGGTATGCACAAAACTTTCGGTTTATAAGGTGAATTAATAAGCGATAATACAAGCAACGTGCTTAACACCGTCGGACGATTAACACAACACAAACAGTGATGACAGAACAAGTGTCTATTGATTCAGTGAAACTTCAATATGGTTGATCGACCCTCTGTGTGAACCAATTAGGTGTAAGACAGTCCAATTGTAAATTCGAACTAGATCAATCGAAACACAACCGAATAATTCAGACTGTCAACACATGCAAACAGCTTGTACTCCCTATCCGTATTTGCTATACACTATGCCGACCCTTCGTGGTTTGCAAACAGTTGGGTGACTTGTATTTGTTAAACAACATTCTTCGGAATAACGAAGAATTCACCAAAAATGTATGTGTTGATAGCACATCATGTTAAAATGTTTCGAGAGAATGTTAGGCAGGGCAGAAGGGAAGCCGGTGCCTGCTGGATACGGTAGCTCCCATAGCTTTTGGGGATCAACCCCGTACCCTGTTGGAAAAGCATACTCCGAACAATCGGTCAATTAATTAGTCAACTGTCTTTAGTTTTGTTGTTACACTGTAGAAGTTTTCTCTAAATGACTTTTCTCCTCAGTGAATTTTTATAGTCATACACTATCAATTTTGGTCCGTTCAGGTCTGTTTTGGTTGCTCTATTTCACGGAACCAAATAGCCTTGAATCAATTGGGAGTCGTTTGTTTCGTCGGGATGTCGTACATTGTGAAGAAAGTCATTTTGGACGAGATCGGTGGTCTGGCCTACTACGGTAAATATTTGGCCGAAGACTTTTTCATCGCTAACAAACTGCATTCGAAGTATGTCCATTTTTAGTGTGCGCCAGTATTGATCATCTGGAATATTTTTGTATATACAGTTTTGGACAGTGGGCAATGATGTCTAACTTGTGTGAACTTGAGTTAGTCCCTGGATAACGAGGCTAACTGTCATTTATAAACTCATGGTTACCTCAACCAATTGACGATACAAACAACCTTACGTATCACACAACAGTAAAGACCTTGCGATATAAAATTAGATTCATCTTGATGTAATGCGACCAACCTGGGAGAAATCTTTCAAGGTTGATGACCGGACATTAGTAGCCCAAACAGAACACCAGTCTTACAACCAGTCCTAGTTGCACATAGAGTGCACTCAAAGGCGCTGTCAGCAACGTTACACTCACATCTGCCAGGGGTTGGCACGTTGCCTAGCCCGAAACAGTCAGACGGTCTGACGATAACCACAACATCATATCTTGACGGGTTTCGAGAAGGCCATTCGATACAAATCATGTCACTGAATGGCACGATTGTTCTTGAGGTGCACAGTTGTTTTTGGCTCCGATCGGACTGGTGGATTCCACAATTCACCCAGATTTAGCGAGATTAAGAAGATTGTTGTTAGACTGAAAATAGACAATTGTCCCTTACGAGCATTGTATGTACACCACGTACCCTATTTGTTCTCATTGGGCCCGCAATAGTTTGCAATCTCACTCGTTCTCAGCATAGTACTGGATATCCCTCACTCTGCTTCGAACCGCCATCTGCACTGCATCAAAAATTCAGAAAGATTTACACGCAGGTACATAACTGTATTGATTAACTCACAAATCAAACATTACCATGATATTACAAATAACTCCTCAAGCACGCCGGTCAAAAGTCACACAGACAATTGGTAAACTCGGCTGGATCGCATATCTACTACCACGGTTCCTAAAAAAAATCTTCTTTTAATAACTCCGTCAGACTATCTTAAAATTGCCCAGTTTTAGTCTTTGTTTTAATTTACCAAAAACTTCCTCTGTCTGACTGCAAAGCGCTAGCCTAGTTGACAAACACATGGTCATGCGTACTTTCTCAAGGAATCCGTGTGATTCGTATGTTTAGCTTAGAGCGTTGTCCGATATAAATATGACATGTACCTCTAAATTTTCTTGGTACATTCTCAGCCTATTTATAGGAACATATCAGATATTTGTCAAACAGCCTTTGAGTAACATACATATTCAATGACCACATTCTTTAACTTATAAACCAACATTCATGTACTTGCTTCTATGGAACGGGAACAGTTGTAAGCAAGGTGGAGATATCTTTTACGTTCCGTATGTTCTGGAGTACGATAATACGGTCTGAACGTTGTACATTCGTCACGGACATTCGTCATGGACAAGTGATTTCTGCTTTACATCCCCACAACTACGCTTGATAGATTGAGCAAACAACTTCCAAATGAAGTATTGATGAGCATCAAGTAGGCGATTTCCCGCGGAATTTAAGTTTATTGGCGATTTTTACTCGACGGAATTTGATTTCTGATTGTGTTCCCGCAACAGAAGATACACATCAAATATGTCAATCTGGGAATTTTGATGTTGTTACTATATCTGCTCTGCAGTGGCTGGCGGCGAAATATAATCTACCGCCCATATGTTAATCGTTAAATGTTCAGCACCGGACTTCAGTTCCCGGCCTTGACTAACTCACTAACCAGTTACTTCTCTGTCTTCGGCGTTGATCTTCTGTCTTTAGTTTTGACTCCTTTCAATGAATGCTTGCCACAATACTTTCCCTCAGGGTTGGTGAAGCCAATGTTTAACGTTTTCGAGCAGCGGAAAATCGGACCCTTGAATTGAAATTGGGGTGTACGTTAATACATTCACATCACTATCTGGCCTGTTTCGTTTCTCATATCGTCCTCGAAAGTAGCCGAGACCTGGCATTGTGGATACTGTCAAATTGTCCAAAAACTTCAGGTCAATCTGTGTGTCATTATCTGTTTTATGCGGGTGTCCTGTTGCCGACATCGTCTGAAAATGAGTGCTTATACGCGGCACAACTTCGTTTAGACACTCGCGTTATGTTTGAGTACTTGACGTCCAATGTCTGATTTTAACAGACTTCCATCATATCAATCACGTCTAAAAACCGTGCATGCAATAAATTGAGACAGTTGGGGCGGGGTGTGAAAGTACCTAATATGAACGCAGATAAGCATGAGCGGTAAACATTTTGGGGACCTGTACGACTGTATGTTCACCCCGAATGTGATAGGATGTTCCAATTAGTCCTAGTTGTAAACACATTACAGTATGTAACGAGTTTCCTTGGTAGTTTTTTTCACCATATCTATTTATCCAACAATTGGTCTTATATTTGAACCACTGTTTTTTAGAACTCGTGCATGTGGGGTGACAGTTTTCCCCCAACTGTAATATGTGCATAATGTTAATCAATGCACAAAAACGACTTTTATCTATTACGTTTGTTGCATTTCAAATTTATATATATATATATGTATATGTATATTTCGCTTGTGTAAGCGTGTCGGATGATCGTTGGCTAACTTTGAAAATTTACTGTCCAGAGTATTTGAATATTTTCACCTCCATTTTGCATGTTTAACTCGGTAACTTGAACCTACTGAGTTCTGTCATTCAGTTCATAATGATACCTACATAACCATGATTGGACTGCGTGATGTGGATGCGGACTAATCGTCCGTCACACCAAACAACTTGTGCAGATACAGGGTTAGGCAGTCTTCCCTGTGATGAATTGGTATAGAACAATAAAGACTTGTATTACGGGATTCAGCGGTATGGACTGTATTTGTCGTTTAGGCTAGAAGCTCATGGCTCACAAATTTTCTGGTTAGAAACATTAACTCGGATGCCGACGTTCATGTTTCTCTTATATGATTGAACTGTTTGTAAATTGAGGGTGATCACTAGATGGGGGTTATGAGGGTTCATCTTCCTCCCACTCACAGCCAGTTTTTTATATCCCAAAATGGAGGTGCCTTGCCGAAGTGACTCCTATCCTTTCTGTAAAATTAATGCACTGTTTTTTGCTGTCACGTAACAATTACTTGGTAGTGTAAACGAGCACTTTGTTACTGACCGTCTTTACATGTTTCTGATTTAATTTTTTTACTGAAACCTTAATTATTATTATTTTTTTTAAAAGTAAAAAAATGGTTATGTTCCATTGTGTTACAATAGTGGTGTCATCCGCTTGTTTAAATAGATGGAGAGCATCTGTGGATACAGTCTAATCGATGAAGATGTCTCACTACATCTCATAATCAGCGTCATTGTCGACATTGTATCAGTGGTTCACGCTGGTGCATAACTGCCATGCAGTAGCCATAAGATTAAAGAGCATGCTTCAGTTTTGTTCTTGCATTTACACGCTTCTTCGATCATTCGTAAGGTTTTGCTTCTCCTGTATTACGTGGCCATTTGATGAGCTTTACATTTTTCCGTACTGTCGAGGAGAAGTTGATTCGAGATCCCCCACACGCTGCTGTTTTTCTGTTCGCTCTCAGTTAACGGTTTTGTCACACTTGTCTTCGATCCACATAACAGTCTGTCGCCTGTTTGTGCTACCGGTTCAATAATTAAAATACGGTCGATGAGTGCGTTTACACGCATCGTTCCATACGCGTCTTGCACTGCACAGTGCCGCGTCACATGCGTGGAAAAATTCATGCATGCTCGAGGCCGTGTTCGGTTCCATCTGTGCTGTTTAGCAACACAACAGCTGATAGTGCATCGGCGCTGGAGCGCTGACTCACGGGTGTGCGATCCTGTCGTGTGCTCCTACCGCGTGTGCACATAGACAACATGAGGTCAGATGCGAATGAGACAGACTCGTTGCTACTTTTGTCGTGCCCTCCTCGATAAAACTGCAGTCTCCCCTGTGTTTTAATGATCAAAGTCCAACCAAGGGTCCTCAGACAGAAATTACTGTATGACCACTCAGTCTTCACCAGACAGTTATGCTGCAGTGTCATAGTGTTCTTTTTTCTATCGTTATCACTAGACGTCATTTTAGTGACAACTGCTTATTCTTACTGAATTCAGATGAGGCCCAACTGTGAAAAGTCAGGGCTTCGGCTGGATTCGAACCAGCGACAGAAACATCATGCGGCAAACACTCTACAAGCTGAACTATGAAGCCACGCTAGGAGCTCGGAAATTTCACATTTGGACTCGGTTACCCACCCGTCCCACTGTCTTATGTGGAATCCACCAAATGATCCAGGGGATCGACTGCCGCCGCGAGATTTCTTGAACTGTTCACACTGGAATCCACCAATGCCACTGTTGAGCATAAGAATGATTTATTAAAAATATCTCAAAAATGCCGTCCACGAAATCATAATGGATGTGCGTGTCTTCAATATCCAAATGCTCACATCAACACGCACTGGTCATTTGTACATTGATAAAGCCTTCCTGCGACATAAGCAGGCCAGCCGAAAGGTCTGCAAACACCTGTATCTTCGTACTGTTTGTACGGACAGTTACCTTTTGGTTGCTCCGAGAGGGAGAATGTCAGCAGAAATAAATTACCCTTAATTCCGCCATTTCTGGGGATGCAACGTTTAGCCGTCGCCACTTAGCCAAATGTACCTGAACACACGTCGGTTTGGCAACTGAGTTCAGACACCCAAGTACACCATTAGTCTTTCCTTGGAAACCTTACCTCTGTAGCTTGTAACAATTGCAATAGAGGCATGCCACCTTCAGTTTTGTATAAACAAAATTAGCGCGCATTCTTTCGACTGAATCCTACTTTGTGTACTGGCTCGAACTCAAAAGCTTTCTGTGCCTTCAATCAAGGGAGATCAGCCTGTCAGTGCCATCTCACACTGTATCTACCGATTTACATGTAACTGCAAAGAAAGTTACATAGACAGAACCGAGGGGTGCTTGATTTCTAGAGTGAAGGGATATTTGCCTAAATGGGTGCAGAACTTAGTATTACCGAAGAACGGCAATGCCGTTGAAACACGCAAGCAATCAGTGTATGACACATACTGACCACTGGTCACGTCATCGATCTGGCTTGTGCATTCAGAACCTTACTACGTCATCCCAGTCCAAGATTCTGGCGGTTTGCTGAGGCTGTCGTAATCAATCGACTGTAGCCGAACCTGTGTGTTCAGTAACGACTGTTCGTGAGCTTGACCCTGTCCTAGAGTTAGTGACTTTTCCTAACCCATCAATCGACTATCCATCCCACCCGCCCCTAACTGTTCGATATAAAAAAACCGTTTTATGTTATTGTAAATTTGGTACTGATGAGTCAATACGAAATGCTTGCATCTACCAGTTTTCGTGTTCTGACTGTTGTGTCCGAATGCTAATTCGTCGAAAATTTACTTGGAATCTAACCAAAAGCTACCATATGAAGAACATCACGGAAATGTCTATGGTTGAATGACTGAACGATGGAAAGGCCAATTTTTATTGGTAACGAACACGTTATAAAGTGTGCAAGTAGTCACGTCTCGGTTATCTGATTGGAAGTCTGTGAACTTTGGGGGCGGAAAGAATTTCAGTCTGAATGACTATCATGAGATATTGGTTTGACCTTCAAAAAACCGATGTGTACTTGACAAATTCACCAATGATGGGCGATTAAGTGTTTTAGAGCGGAACTTTAATGAAATGAGTCACTAATTTCGTTTTTCTGAGTGTTTAACAAAATGTTCTTCTTCGTCAACAGTAACTTTGGTACCGGAAAATGTTATTTTCTAACAAAACACTTCCCTAGTGGGTATGCCTCACCTGATAAGAGTGTGATTCCTCCTTCGTAGAATGCACTTGTTTGGCCAGCCAAGCCCGGAGCCTTGTTCTAAACTACATTGGAAGTCTCTAAGAGCACACTTGTTCAAAAAGCTTACCTGTTTCCAGGGTTCTCTTTTATTTATTCATTTATTGGTTGATTGACTGATTCATTCATTCACACCGGTTACGAGCTTGGCCAGAAGGTACTATGTCTCGGGTCTCTGTTCACCACAATAATGATGTAGGATAGTCCAGAAGAAAAAATACCAGAAATGATGGAAATTGATAAAAGAGATTAATTGGAAGAACTAGAAGCGACTTGAATACCGGAGGGGCTGTTGATGATAGCACATCTTGGATAGCGTTTTTAGCCAGCGATTTGAGTGAGCACGAGTTCATCAACCAAGAGGGCGATATCTGCTCACCCTACTCAACAAAACAGTCAACGCCTTTATATTTTATGGTCACGTTGTTATTTGACCACCAGGCATTTTTATCCAACGGTTAGTGGTCTCAATACATAAATCCGGATGCTATAACTGCACAGCTGGCATGCTTAATACACTATAGAAATATTTTACTAAACTGAGTTCAATCCTCGTTCATTCACTTGTGAAGAATATGCGATAACAATGCATAACTATTCCAAGGTGGATCAAAACGTACATCGTCGAGCTCACCCCGTTTGCTAAGCTTCTGTTTAGAACGTATGTTAGACGCATTTCGAGACATAACAACAGATAGATGGCCTTCTATAATCGCAGTAATATGCTTTCTTATTACAGAAGCTTCTGTCTATTCGTCCATTGTTCACGTTATTGCTTTGGCATTTGTAAGCTAATCAACGCACTATATAGTGGGCTTTCCAAATATTGTCCGCTTTGAGAGACATACATATATTGCCATCCGTTCAATCTGGCATGGATGCAGTGTTGACATCAATACGTGATGACGATCTGTGACATTCATATTTGGCAGTTATTTATCAGTTTAAAATTCGACTATTGCATTCTTGCAGTCCATTTGTTCATTTTCGCTCCCCCCTTACTGCGTTTTCCACAAACAGAGGTTACCGGCTGGTTTTATCAGATTTCCCGGCCATACAGAATGTGTCCGACACAAACCTATACACTTATATAAATCGTATGGTTCGATGGCTTCGTCTTCGGTTACGAATGCTACCTGTTGTGGCCGGTGTGCTGGAGCCGTTGAGTGAGGCAGTAACTCTGGGCATTGTATTCGCTTGCTCGATTAACTATCTGTTCGGTGTTCCGGTTGTCTATCTACTCCTTGGCCATTTCACAGTTTGGATTGCATTGGACTACGTACTGCTTCGTTCCATTCAGGTCTGTGCGTGTGTTCTTTTATCGTGAGTTTGTGTTTTATCTGATCGTCACCATGCTCTCTGTCTGGCAAAAGTATGGGTGCTCTGCATATACTCATGTTCTTTTGATAACGTCATGTGGTTTGCCCTATGCACAGCATGGTCTGTTATATGTCTTCTAAATAGTACTAAGCTGAAGTCGTTGCCTACCTTGTTGGCACTATGCAGCTGCATTCCACGGCGGATTGATCAGCGTTTATTGTCTTGTAATATCGCGTCTGATAATCGCATAATGTTGTGACGTACCTGTCTCATATACTTGATAGGCAGGACAGCAGAAGACAAGACTCGATTGATTGGCTTAGTGTCTGGGCCAAGGGTGGTCTGCTCCTCACCAATGATGTAGTGTTACAATTTATTGTCTTTTTTGTAGATATATCGTTATAAGACCACGATTTTGTGTGAGACCAGTTTAGACAAGTTCCAGAAATAGAATCGAATAGATTACGGATGTGATCACCAAATTTTTGAGAAATGTAAAAGTTAGCAAACGGATGGTTTGATAGTTTGGACAGTTTGAACGCTAAGATGGTCATCCACTTGCTACTGTTTATGAGAAGCAAGCATGTGCTGACAGATGAGAGATGTGCAATGTGAGGACGTGTTTGAACACCAACTGATAACTGTTCGTAACACCGAATAGTAAGATTTTGCCGTCGCAGTATAAACTGTGGGTGACGCTTCCCGTTCGTACTAAAACTAACTGAAGCACCATCTATAACTTCTCCTTACCAAAGGTCGCTCAGACAATCGCTTACACACACTTGGCCTCCCTTATTTTTTGTATGCTCACAAAAACACCCTTGCCTGGTGTTGCATTATCTATCAAAGCTGTTATGTATTCTTGTAGCCGAACACTCAACGACTCACCTGAGTAGGTAGGTTGTGACAGCTAGCCATGACTATCAGCCGGCTTTGAAGAAGAAAGCGGCTGGTTCGAAATTCTCGAGGTCTAGATATGTTTGGTATCTAGCAGCCGTGTCCCTGTTGTTTTTTCATCATCAGGAGAAGGAAACGATAAAAAAGTGATTTGATAAACATCCCTCTAGCAGCCTCCAAAGTTAGGCAGATATCAGACAGATTGCTGTCCAGAGCCCTGAATCAGATAAGTGATAATGAGTGTTGGAATCTCGAAAACTCGATCTTCCCACATATTACGTCTCTGTAAGCTTGTTTTCACTAGGCAAGTCTCATTGTTGTCTGAAGCATACGAATGCGAAAAATTACCAGTAGTTTAATTTATTTGCTGATATGAAGTGATAATTTATGTATAATCTGGTAGTTCCCGTCGATATACTGTCGATGAACATCATATGTTCCTGCGCTGTGTAAGTCAGCTGACGAGCCCAAAGTAGGAAATGCGTGAATCAATCATCTGATCCATGCATTACTCGATGAATAAGTATGTGAACACGTGATCTTTCGATTCAGACTCGTGTGCGGTTTTGATAGCCACTTGATGTGTTTGCACCTGATTAGCTAAACCAATGTATTACGATAAACAAATGTATGATGTACTTCGCTTTTTGATTTCAGAACAAAAAACTCCCGTTTTCCATCATGACATTCCTTTTGGTTTGGATATGTCGTGAACTGTTGGTCTATTTAGTATTTGTCAAAGCAGTGTGCAGTCCAGCAACAATTACCTGGGGACGATATTCTTATCATGTACGATTAGGTGGCCTTACAACGCGCTTGCCCACCTTGACCAAATTGCGCGGCACGAGTCAAACATCCGCCATTCATTCGGAAATGACTAACTTCAACATACACTGTCCAAACGTTGTGACAACAAACAGCCTAATGAATGGTCGTTTGCCAAAAGATGGAACGAACTTACCGTCGCTTCTGAGCAACAGCACATTTAAATGTCCCGTGCCCAAACGGGATTCGAACCTTGATTCAGTCAGGTTGTAGAAGCCAAAACTGTCTGACGTTTACACCTAAATGCGAAGAATTCGGACGGTGGTATTTCTGTTGTATTTTCGTTTATGTTTTTCCATTTCTATCCCGAATTCTCTCTCATGAGGGGTGACCATCTGTGATGTGGTTCTTGTTGTAAACATGTATAGTTTGCTTTGTTGATGTGACAGGATGTCAGTTTATAGTTTCTCACAATCCCACATCTCCTTTCTAAAACCAATCTAGTGCACGTGTTCACACTCACATACATCTCAATGCCTTGTATCTATTCCGGTTACCCAGTTTTCTTGTGTGTTTCATATGTTCGAAACTGGCTGTTTTTGCCCATCATTCTCTTTGCTGACTGATTTCAGTTTTATTCCTTCAGAAGTTTCTTTCATTTTCAATGCTGTATCATATTCATTCATCTTTTTATCTCATTTAAGTTGAACATCTTGCTTGTGGGTCTTAACTGTCACACACATCTGAACCTCGTAACATATCCATTTCCTTCTCTCCCTCTCTCTTCTTTGGATAGTTTGTGTCTGAATCGAACGCACAGATCCCTAATACTTTTATTTGTATAGTTGTGTAAAAAGAAGAATCACATACCAAGTTTTTTCACCGCCTGACTGCAGTTTTCACAGAACTATAACCGGGTGTATTCTCACCGGGTTTTTTTGCTATCATGGCTATTTCACTAATTTCTATTATACAATTACTTACTAGTAATTATGTCCAAACAGAGTGACCAGACTATTTAGTTTTTTCCCATGTAACTTGTTCTTATCAATACATGATATTTTTCCTAAAAGAATTCTTGAGTTTGAATGACGATGCTCTGCAAACTTTTTGTGTTCCTTTCTGAACCGCATAAGCTTGCTGGTGAAAAACTGACGTCTTGTGAAGTTGACTGTGGCCGATACAGGTGTGTAGGTCTGTGTGTTGAAGGTTTCACCTCGTTTTGCCCGGCCGCTTTGGAAATCGGTTCTTTCTAGAAGTTACAGTTAATCGTTACTCATTCCCTCAGGGGCATCACATGTGTTCTCTTCAACAGTCAACAACAATTTCTGTGTCAGTAGGACTCGTGCATCTACGAAATACCCATCTGATCGAAAAAAGGGCAACCTGTGAGCTAATCATGGAAGCATATTGATGTGGAGAAGTAGATCAGCGCGCGTGTTTTGAAAATGACTCGTTATGAACCACTAGGGACGCAGGACACATTTGGCTGAACTAGTTAGTTAACCAATTACTTGGCTGAATACCGTTGTCCACTAAGCAAGTGTGCATGAGGTTTCACGTTTACACTGGATTGAGTCACAAGGACTTAAAATTCTTATGTAATGTATACTTATACCAAGGCTTTATATAACCTGGTTTAGCCTTCACTAGTCTTCACCCTAATTTTTTGAAAGCCATGTTCACCAGATGAGAATCGAGTTTGTGACAGAACTAACTGATTCACATCACTTCATGATTTACTGTTTCCGATAAGTCAAAACAGGAACGAGGACTGATCTCTGCCTCATAGTGTGCCTCCCCCCAGTCGTAAACGAATAGAAAACGTTTGGGTGGATGAGATGCGTCTACTATGCGTATTTTCATACTTTAAAACTACAAACTGATTATAAAAGCCCATTGTTAAGGAATTGCGCACAATCGCAAGCGACGACCAGTCGATGCGTCCCTTCGGTAAGGAAACCAACAAATCAAAGTAAAACAGGCTCAATTTCCACGTCGTCCAATGGTCAATTGATTATCACTTGCGAGGGGTGATTCGGAACCTGAAAACCAATCAATGGAACACCAATTAGGATGGTAGCCGTAAAGTGAGCAAGTGAGGAGGACTCATTTAAACAAAGATTCGTCAGCTGAAACAAATACAACCGAAGCTTGCCAGTGAGACAAGCCAGCAAATGAAATGTAACCAGTAAACTCGTTATGGACCAGAGATACCAATCCCTACAAGATATGCAAGCTGTATACATTCATTCACTTTTCTAGCAGGAGAGATTGTGCAAGTTAGACTGCACTGATCTTGATTTTTTGATGCAGAGCTAAGATTACAGCGTAACTCAAGACTGGATTTCCTTAACTCTAAATATATAGTAGTTTTTTGGAAGCTGGTTATCTCGGTAAATTAAATTTGTGCATTGCCTTGAACAGAGGAAACAGAGGTGAGTAGTGTGACAATTAGCAACAGCAGATTAAAGCATACAACCAGTTCAAGCAGTTTTCTAACCGTGAACTGACAACATTCCTGGAGTTCAACGTGACTGCTACTAAACAGTTTTCTGAGTATTGTATGTATGGGAGGCACCATGTATCAATCGGGAAACGAACAGCAGTGGTTACACTATCTGATCATTTGATGGGTGGTATTGGAAAGCGTAGGAAGACAAATCTGAATTTCAGACAAACGCACTGAATGATAATTTTTAGGGAAAAGAATGCCACAGTTTGACGTTTCATAGTTCATCCATGTACTGGGAGCTATTTGAGGTGAGGCAGACCTCTTTAATCCTAGTTCCAGCGATGAGACCTTTGACAATGGACAGCTAATTCTTTTATCAACAAGGCTAACTAAAACGTTGGGCTACATTTTGCAGGCGGACGAAGTCGCTTGTCTTAGTTCAACTAGGAATGCAGATTGAGGTTGGTTGCCAAAGAAAATCACCCCTCTCTCCAAACGCATATATCAGCGGTTGGCTATAATATTTACCCATAATATAACCATGAAGAAAGGATCCGGTTCTAGCTAGGATAAAAAGAAAGACTAGGAAAATAACCTAAATGCCAAAAGCAGCGCTAACATTATGTTGCAGTAAAACAACCAAATTACGAGTGAAAGCGATGCGCGCCTTCCTTAAGGTTTTCGGTTCTCCGGATCCAGTTATTTCAGGAAATTTTCTCAAGAAGCGTTATACTACAGGAGCAGTGCCTATGATCACATGACAGACGGCTTATTAGTTTATATAAAGTGACTCCAAGCCATTCGGAACACTAATGTGCGGTCACTATCTGAAAAAGATGAGACTTTAAGTTTGATGTTAGTACTTCCACTGTTCAGCCCTCATCACGAAGATGTGAACTAACCGGATGAATTTCACTCATCCGGGCTGTTTTGCCTTTCATTAATTTACTCGATCGGTCATGATGGTTTGTGCGGCTTTAGATTTAACAGTCGATGGTCCCATTTCTGATTCCTTGATAAACCGGTTTATCTGTGCTGCAGAATCTCTGGACAGCTTCTCATAACATTCGACCACTGCACCGTTGACCTCACACTAAGCATGGCTGAATAATCATATGCAGACGCTCGGCACCACATACTCGTGAGTAATGAACACATTGCCTTGGCGCCTCAACAGGTGACGTAATAGCTGCCTTGTCAGCCCTGATCCATGACCCAATGAATAGAGTTTGTCTCTAAATGTAAAGCACAAAAATCGTCAACAATTGGTCGCGGTTGTTTTATCCCATACACTTTTCAGCCAACCACTGTTAAGCCCTCTGGAGCGTCATGCCTACTGAAGTAGTCAGAAAATAGTTCTAGAGTTGATGTTGCGGGTGGAATGGGATCGGGTTTTACAACGGACTTGCTCGCGTGCACTGGTGATTTGAAGTATTGATCTTGAAATATTGGTAATCTTCGAGGTTTTGGTTACCTATATGTTGAACGTCACACATTTGTTTGCAACTCTTGCATTCAAACAAACTTTCCAGTCAGCTCTTTCCTAAAAACCACTAGACTCGAGTTTCGCTCTTATTAAAGGTAGTCGGTAATGCACATTCTTGTCACGGTCAGGACTGGAACCCCGGTCACACTTTCATGAATGAACCGTGTTGACCACTGGGCCATTGACCTCACATTAGACACGGGTGAACTATCACATACAAACGCTCAGCTACATCCGTTTGTGAGTAATGTCGTGACAATGATATGCACTACTAGCACGTTTTCGTCAAAGCGAAACTCGAGTCTAGTGCTTCTGTTTGGGAAGGACTGACGGGAAATTCTGTGGGAATGCGACAACTGCAGTCAGTTGGAGGTGATGTTCATCATCACAGTAATTTTCGTTAGGTCAACATTGTTCGCTGTGCACACTTTCAAAAACTGACTGACCAGTGACTCACCAATGGCGGTTGTTTTTAGTGAGGTGTATTCAATTTCGGATGACTTCAAGGATTATTAACTAAATTCTTGGCTAAGCCACAACAAGTTGAAACCAAAAGTGTTATTGGTTTCGCAACGGTTCGACCCTCTCGGAGAGCCTTTATCAAACGATTTAAATCAGAAAATTCACATTATACAAACTTCAAATGAGGTAATCATCAACTGGCACGTGTTTGTGTGTTTAACAGGCGGTGTGTAGACAGGCTACCAATAAGATGTAGGGGTTCATGGTTCATCTGAGGTCATCATGTGACGATCCCAGGTATAGACATGGGTAAATAGTTATTGTGTGTTGTGTGACAGTGTGCCAGCATATGTGTGTTAATCTATATGCGTGTAGGTTGTTTAGGATTGTGTGGGTGACGGGTGTCGTAAACCTTTCCTGTGTGGTGTCACTGTTGTCCACCCAGTAAATCCTGCCAAACAACTGACAATTCCAGGCCATCTGATCGATTCATCGCTTGTGGTGTGTTGGCGATCAGCAAGGCTTCTGCCAGTAGACGTTCTTTGTGGTTACGGAAACCACTTTTTAACCCAGTTGGATGGTCGAAGTCAACTTGGTGTTGGTTGGGGATTGCGTGTGCAGTAATGGCTGAATCATGTTCTAATTTCCGGGGTTGCTGGGCATTGGTAGGAGGCTTCTTACTACACCTTGCATGTTCTTTAGTGCGTACTTCCAGCTGCCGGGCGGTCTGTCCAATGCATGAAGCTTGACAGTCTTTACATTTAACTTGGTAGACACAGTCCGATTGTTCCAGCACTGTTCGTTTGTCCTTTAGGTGGACTAACTTATTCCCTAACATGTTGGTGGCTTTAAATGCTACTCTGACATGGTACTGATTGAGGACCCGTCTAAGGTTCTCCGATATATTTCTTCTGTACGGAACAATGGGTCCGTACATCGACTTGATCACTTGGCCGACTAGTCGTATATCCCGGGCGTTCTGTGATACGGGCGGACGAACGGCTACGTTGTTCACACGATCATTTCATTTTATGTGGCCTATTTGGCTGGGACAACGATGGCCAAACACAACTAGCCTGCTAGCATCCTCGTCGCGGACAAACGGTTTTCCGAACCATTGAAGAAAACAGCGCACATTAGCATTACACACTATTTCCTGCACCAATACCCTGACGTCATTTCGATGCCACATATAATACAGGTTGGCGAAGACAGCAAGTGTCTTCGATAAGCTTGTCGATATTTCATCACCAAAATTACGAGCTGATGAAATGGTGCCACCCAAGTATGTGAGGCTGTCCACTTTCTCAAGCGGATTGCTTTCAATGAAGATCGTGCCTCAGTCTTGAGGCAATCCTTTGCATTCTTGAGCTGCGAAGCACAATATGTGCAAACCAACCCGGTCATTCACTTTGTTAAGTGTGGTCTACATATATGCCACTGAGAAGCTAAGCAAGACAACGTAATCTGCATACTATTTGTCGGTCAACCTAGTGCCAGAAAAAAACTCAACATCAAGCTGATTGCATCCCGCAACCACACCCTGTAGAGTGGTGTTCATGACCAGATTGAATAATGGACAGTAACGGAGGATCGAAAGCAGTATTTTGGTTTAATAAGACCACGACCGCTTGATTGACTGTAGGAGTATTAATGTTTCAAGACTCGTCGCAAGGTAAAAGTGTGGTCGGTGCACTGTCGAACGATTAGGAATCCTGCCTGTTCTGCACGTAGCTGAGATCCCTTGAGTCTAGTGATTCGACGCAAATTACTGTCAGTGAGTAGCTCTGTGCCTCTGTGTTCGTTACACATTTCGATTCCCTTTTCCGAAGATGGGAATAACGGTTGAAAAGCCCTAAGCACGAGATACCTCACTCGTTTTTCGGACTGTTGGAAGGAGTTTTGTCAACTTTCAAGTCTCTTCACCATCCTTGAAGTGAGAAAGAGGTCTGGCACAGAATGCCTTGTTACACTTCAACGACTTAAATCCCGATTTCGCTTTCGCGTCCAATGGACAACCTACTGGAGCACGATAACCATTCGGGTCCCGTCGTCTGTATAGCCAAGTTGAGGTGAAGTGAATTGTTTCCAAAAACCTTCAGCCCACCTATCACGTCGGCGCGACTGACTGTTGGGAAAATGTTTTTTCTGCTGTGGTCCAACTTTCACCCACTCGACGGCTAACACAACTGCGGACTGCAGCCGTAAATTAGGCTTGTTCCTTCTCTTTTGTTTGTTAGACCAAGTGTTGCCTACCGTCCTTGCGGAAGGTCTTGGTCGGCTAGCGTTTATGTCCTTCACGATCATCCTCATATCTAGAGCTAGATGGAATCGGGCGATGCTTCTTCATACTGTTTACCAACAGAACAGAGATGCAAGTTAGTCTCAATCGTACCACCCCTATAGAACCCATGTTCCCACAACAAACTTTCATAGGTGCTTCGATGTGCTCCTGGAGCTTATTGTACTGTACCGTTCTACACGAAGCAAGTAAGCTGATCGCCGGCGCCTGCTTTTGAGCTTTATTTTACACTCCGTTTGCTCGAATGTCAGTAGCTTATCTTGTAAATCCTATCTTGTGTACGTGACAAAACAAAACGGGCACGCATTATAGCATGATCCGAGTTCAGGCGTTCGCTCCCAAACTCTTGACGGCTTTTAACAGAGTGACGTCTCCTATATATGATCGAGTTCTGTCCATGACTGACATACACAGGCAGTCTTCATGGGACAGGAATTCTTTGTGCGACGAAACGCTGCACCTGAAGTACGGAGACTGTGAGATATATATTGTTACAATGACCTTTTACCATGGCCAGTGTGTTGTGACCGGACTCCAAATGTAGTCACTACTCATTGAAGAAAGACCACCAAGTGGAGCAGTCAAATCATCAGTATGATTGCATTAGAGTGTTTAGTTTACTTCAGGGAGCCACATTCTTTGTGATGTTTGACCTAATCTCTGTTGGAACTCCTTCCGACTTAATGCAGTATAGTGAATGCCCAGCGATTCTCTGGTTTTCCTTAGCATGCTTCAGCCGATGTACTGAGTCTGACAATACACAGGCGTCTGTTGATGGGATTCCAATCTAACAAGCGTTGTTCTGTTATAAAACTCAGTGCGATACCGAATCCAGCTTGAACAAAAGAGTCAGCGTCGGTGTCACAGAAGACCTTGAGGATGAAGCGTTCAGATCGGCAATAAGTTAGAAGTGAATCCAAGTGAATAACCTTGCTGCAATCGTAGACTCGCACCTGTGATACACAACATACATCAGGTAGAAGACTTAGGTGAGTACACGCCAAGGTAGTTTGCTGACCGCCTTCTCGTTGAGTGCGAGTGTCAGAGGCACTAATGATTACCGGTTATCTTACCTCTAAAACTTACTTACCAGCCGATGGTGCAGAAGAAAAAAATATTTTTGACACAAAATGAAACAAAAGAGTGAAGATGGGTGAATACTGTCACTATTAGAAAAACAATAATTTCTAATCTACTCCTGGGTCGTTTATGCAGCGGAATGAAGTTGACTCGAGGGACCTTATCCGGAACCTCTGAAAAAGAGTTATGATTTATGAGGCTACAAGAAACATAGTTTACATGAGGGACCCTGTCGGGAGCCAGTGACTCAGTACTCTGATCTACTGGGTAGTGACATGAGAACCACACGGCATTCACACACAACTGTCTACCATTTTATGTTTACAATAACCGAATATTCGCTTATCCGGAGTAGATGGGACCATTTGCTGTGATGATCATTAGTTGCTTCTCAGTCCTGAGTGTTTATGTGACTTCTCTTGAATATCGTTCCTCCAATCTGTTACTGTGTTACCTGCATTAGTACAATTCAATCGAGCTTGGCATACTGAACGTCAACGGTCGAAATTTTGACTGTCGGTTGAGATGTGGTCGACAGACTGATTAGTCACGATTCCGCCATAAACAGCTGGATGAGTATGAGTGTAAAGCTCGAAGGAGGGCCGTATGGATGATGTTACAGTACTAGATGTAGTGGTTTAGTTCATGTATGGTTTGTCATCTGGTTATTCGGGGGAAATAAGCTTGTTTTTTCGGATCACGCCGTCAGAGTGCAAAAACATTTACTGTTAGTGTTGTTTGTCCAGAATTACCAGATATATCTCAATAGTGAAGCTCTGACCGACCGATAAAATGGTGCGACAATCTTTCAAAGCAGCTTTGCGTCGTCCTCCAACTGCGTGATATTCATGGTAAGGTGTCTAATCAGATAAAGTAATGTATGATGTAGTAGGTTTATGTGAAAACCGACTTATCAAAGAACGAATGTTATTCAGCACTTAGGCGATCGCTTCGAACAGGAAACCGCACGTACATGGAAATGCGGTGAGTGGATTACGAAAGCCTAGCATTTTCATGGATTACAGAATCTGCACGCTATTTTTTTTAAGTCAAACGTACTAAAGCCAAAACAAATTCGACTGGAAAACCAGTGCATTAATACAATGTCATTGGTTAGTTGTTTTTCGTACGCAACGGAATGAGCGGTCACGATCAGTAGTATGTTCTTCGATTAACTCCAGTAAATGCGGGTTCTCCTGACGTGTCAGAAAATCGAACTAAGCTTCGGGGTCAATACGGTGGTAGGTTAACAACATATGTTCAATAATTGATGAGTTTTGTTCACACCGTCTATCTTATAATTGGCTTTTCTGCTACGCCATCGAGTTAACCATTTATTTGTGAATATGCTCACCATTTCTTACACACAGAGTTCCGTGAGTGTACCCCATATAACTATCTGAACAATTGTGTACACAGATGTGCAATGGAACTTGCAACGTACAGCAATGGACATTTTTGAAGAACTAATAGACAGAGGTAAATGAGATTCAAATACACAGAGTTTTGCAGAATTGTATCTTCTTTAATGTTATGCTAGTTATTTTGAAGGTTATCTGCATCAGATGGCTGTTTTTGATAAATATCTGTATAAAAAACTCTTATTGAACATTTCAGTTATTGTTGGAATAGGGAGATCCGGGTTTGATGCTAGGTAAATCTCTTCAAATCGAAATTGTTATCTCATATTTCGCCTAAAAACAGTTACCGCGTCATAAGTGTGAATTCGGTAATGTAAGATATAGAGCGTACGTTTTGCATTGGAGAGGAACTTTCGACACGCAGGTCTTTGAAGAACCATGCTGTCTGATGGTGAATCAAACGCTACAGTGAACCTTCTGGCCGACTAGTGAAGGTCACATCCCAGTAAAACGTACACATGTATACAGGGTGCAATGAAGCTCTAGTGATGTCCAGTAAATTTATCAGCATTGGCCGAGGAGTCCACGATAGGGGGCGTATCACTCGCATGGCGCTTATACAATGTAGCGAAGTCTGGTGTCTTTTGCTCTTATCTCAGTCATAGCCACGAAGTCGTTAACCAACAGAGGGTCGAAAGAATCGTCCATCACTGTGTCCTCAACCTACTAGCATAGCCTTCCTTCAAAGTTAACCCCATATTTTGTGTACACAGTAAAAACATGCAGCTCAACACATCTGTTGGCAGCTGAAATGGAGTTTACTCATAACAGCTAAATAGCAAATGAAATCATTCTAAGCTATTGTCTTGATCCGAACCGAAAAACTATCTGTTCAGCTTAGTGGACCCCGCATATCTAACGATAAATTTTGTCTGAAATTTCTTTTGCAATATAAATGTTAAACGACGAATAAGTTTAATATGCAAATCGTAACTGTATGCTTTCGTGTGGACAATGAATTGTCCGGAAGCGCTAATGCATCTACAAGGTCAAAGCTGGGATTATGTATCTGCAGTGTGTCATTGTCTGAGTGAAAGGCAGTAGGGAGCACTTTGGCTTACTGCCACAAGCTAACAGTTTGTGATCGTCTCCGATGGGAACATGACATTATTGATCTTTGTTATTGTACATATGACAAATAGTTCATCATTGAAGACTGCCATGGTTATTTCCTTTTCATCTGTTGCGTGTATGTCCGAATTTGTGGTCAGTTCACTTGATCTAATGAGAGTTCCGAGTTAGAATGAAACCCTTAATAACAAGTTCATTTATCTGTTGCCTCCAAACTTATTCTGAAAGTGGGATTTTTTCAGTCGGCCTTATGCACATTCCAACTAAACAAACTCGAGAACATAGTGAATAACACAGCAGGTTTTACATTCATGTAAATCTTCCATTTAGTCCCTTTCGAGAAGGAACAGTAAACTTGATTTTCTTTCTCCTGTTAGGGCTCGCCAACGGGATATCTTTATAACACGGCCGGGATTCGAACTCCTGTCCATGTTCTCATATGGCGTTTTGGTTGACCACTGTGTCAACGCGATAACAAGAGTTACAATCCAGTCCACGGTCGGAATAATCTGTTTGAAGTCTTAAATAAACTATCACATTAAGAATCAACAAGAAAAAATTGTGTCTGTTGACATGTGACAAAATCTGACTGTTTGATGATTGTCATAGTTGTGCATGCACTCAAGAGAATTAGATTTGTGACACAAAGCCTCACTAATCGTTTGTTAACAGTGTTTTGTAGTTCGTAGAAGGTGGTTCAAATAGATTAACATGTGTAGGTCAAAATAATGTTCACACTGCAGTATGACGAGCAACATGTACTAATGTGACTCACTCTTTTTCATTGTTGTACGCAGTGGTATGCCTTGTATAAGTAGAACCAATAAAGGGTTTGGGAAATTTTGATAAGAAATCCAAATGACTTACCTACTAACGGTCGTAACATGTCGTGCCACCTTGATGCGAACACACGTGCAACCTACCTGTAATGGTTGGCGGCATCCACTTCCGGATTAATCTGTCACAGTGACCGAAACCAAAAGATATCTGTATATAACACTGATCACAAATGGCTTGTTTTACATCACCTATGGTGTAACTCATACACACCACATATCCAGTGTAAATCCGAAGGACTCAAACCAGAAGGCGTGTGAATGGAGACCCTCGTGATTCACCCGATAAATGCTGCTGGATTAGTATGAAAATGAAGCCCCCAGCCATGAGAAAAGAGTTGAGACTTCAATGGTGAAATCTAAACTGTTTAAAGACATGTTGAAATTATTAGGCAAGAAATAGTGCATTATAGGAATACGTATTCCTACACACTGAATAGGAAGAACAGAAGCAAAAATGTGAAGTAGGGCCGGGAAGCAGACAAGACGTTCATAATACAATGCACTGGTAAAACGAGAGAATAATGGTCCAGGTTTTTCCAAAGGAGAGCGACGATAATCGTTGGTTGTTACAGATTAAAACATACGTAACATACTAGATCTTAACGTATTCATCGTCCTTTCATCGGCGCTGTACTATTAATATGTAATGCACACATACAGAACGACAAAAGTGCAACCGAAGCTTAGATAAAATCAAGCACAAATAGGCCCAGCACTGGATAGGTGAATTAACTTATCACGGGCATCTCAACATGTTCTGTTTGGTTAATCAGCTCAATTACCAAAGCAGCCGGGCTGTTTACATCAGCTGTTTATGAATACAAATGGATGATCGAATACGGGTAACTAATGACATCCGCTGAGTTCCCAGTTATCACGCCGAACACCTCGATCCCGTTCACTGTGTGTGTCGGATTTCAAACAGGTATGTGGCGAAGATGGAACTGGATTTCTCTCTTGTGTTGACATTCTCTCCACTGCGGACCCAACTACTTTGGAATATGCTCACCGAAGCTACTGCCAAGTGAACAGTTAGTTCGCTCAATGTAACGCTGTTTGAAAATACATGATACTTTTGGTTGTGTGAAGTTATGTTGTACGCAACAGTACATGCATCTGAGCTGCGTGATATGTCCTTAAAATACTTGTGTTTAAATTGCTTGGTAAGCTAGGCATTAGTAAATGGTATTGCCAGGTATATAAGTTTCTTCGGTAAGGATATTCTATAGGTTTTTTCATCCACAGGAGATTATTATCTTTTTTGCTCCTTGCAGTCATTTCTTTTGACATTGATGTTGCTTGTCAGTGCGCATTCTGTATAGATATCACAGACTCTGTTGAACAGATGGCGCACAGCCCCTTATCTAAACTGAACAAAATTCTGAAGTAGAGCGTACTGACCAGTCCACTTTGAGTTTCTGTAGATCGACCGTGAAATCCAACCGCAAATTCTCTCATGTTTCAGAATCACCAGGAAGGGGACTTCAATTGACTGTTTCCTTGTCACCGTGATTATGAAATATAGATACAGAATAGATGTACAGTTGTTCTACTCTTAACTCTGACCAGAATATCGTCTACGAGTTTTGTAAAATGAGACATTTCCAAGGTGGTCGTTCGCTGTTTTTCTGTGTTTGCCTTAAAGAATTAACCCAGTAGACTGACTGTCCGCAGCAACTCCATCAACTTGATATTGCGAGTAGTTTTCAAAATTGAGCTGTATACTTCACGTGCACATTTTAGAAAGACGTTTAGTTGACTGAAACCTAACGATAATAGAATATTGTTCAAATCAATACAGTTGCAAATTAGTTCGCTAATCTTATGCAGTGAAATGTTTGTGAATAGCAGAAAAACATGGCATTGTTCAACTAATTCAAAAGTACCCCTTAAGATTGAACTCGCTATATCATTTTTTGTACTGTTTCAAATTTATTGACAATTCATATGCCACGTTTGTGTTGAAGGTCATGTGTAAGGTTGGTCGTATTTAGGCACCGCGTGGATGTGTGTTGAACAGTCCGTGGTTTGCAGCTGTGGGTTTGTGTTAATCTAACTGAATATTATTCTTTCTGGTCTTAGTCCAAAAGGTATTCACATAAACGTATTCTCGAGTTTCTGGATCTTAGCCAATGAAATCTCTCGAAATTATAGAAGATGTTTCCACACTGATAAACTGACGAGTCCGTTATCTGCAGACCCGACTCATCAGTAAGTGAATGCATTATAAGTTTAGTGTGCTAGATTGATCGGATAAACTGTTTACTTACACACGATCCCTTCAACCGAACACGAAATCAGTAATATCGTGGACTCTATGGTATTGGGACATAACGTATGGTTTGTCGTTCAACTGTTTGATATGCATGGTAGATGGTAAACGACCAGCCGATCACAAGTCAAGACTGAATCATACGCTGGAACATATGTAACAAACATGATAAGTACGTGCTATGATTGTTTGCCATAGTTAGGTCAAATACCATTTACTCCAACAGATATTTTACCCCATCTGGACAGTAGTCAAGGAGACCACCAACAGCTAGCCATGAGCATAAAGTGGTCAGCCAGTGGCGTGCTTAAGAAATATGCACATCTTGGTCGGTGTTTATCGACATTAGTGCTGACCACAATCACTGGGGTACCCGCGCTCACAACTTTGTGAGTTATTCTTTTTGATCCCCACTTTTCCTGTTTTTTTGTTTGCACAAGTTTTATTTTTTTCGGATGCTCTTGGTTACTGTTGCGTGGAGTGGCGGTGACAGCTTTCTTGCCATTGGATCATCTGCATATACACTTAGGAGTCAGGAGTCATCTGGATAACAGCGTTGAATCACATTCGGACCATAACTTACGGCTTCTTTTCAACAAACTGACAGAGAGTTCCTCTCCTTTTCGATCAATAATTGTGCAGTTCCAACTGGTAGCCTCTGGATGTCAAACGTGAAAGATGTTTAGAATCAGACTATCGTAACAGCTTATGAAGTGTTATTCGACGTGTTGTTCGGTAATCTGAAGTCTGAAACAGTTAATAGTCAGCTGAACTATGGTGAGTAAGCAATCACGACTGATGTCGTGTATTTCAGAACCACTGATTCACACCGTCGACGTTGTGTTTGGATGTTTTACTTTTGCCTTTACCCCCACTCGTTTCATTTCATGGTTATGATTTGAAATCGGCGACAAGAGTTTGGAGCAGTTGGCTACAAGAACGGTCCAACGTAAATTGCCATGGTTGTGCACGACATACTGCGTTGTGGTCTCCGATGCCAAAAAGAAGTTAGTTTCACATCAGTTAAAGTAGTTTTCAGAACAGTAGTAAGAATGATTTCCGGCTCTCGTAGGCTCAAACTGAAAACTCACTTGAAAATTTGAATGTTTTCTCTAAGAATATTTAGTGATCTAACATGTTCAATAATAAATAAGATGGGATAATGTCATACGAGTTTGATATAGATAACCTGACTTGAATATTTCAACTGTAGCCGATACCAACGCTACCAACACAACCAATGATTACTCAGGTGTCGATATTCATAGAGGTAGTCAGTAGTATATAACCCTTCCACAATCAGGTTTTGGACTCCGGACCACGTTTTCATGAAGCAATTGTATTAACTGTTATACCATCAACGTCACGTTAGGTGCAACCGAATTGCAATAAAGTCCCATCCAACTTAACTGGTCCGATCAACCACGCACTGATCAACATGTTTGCTTCAACAGAACGCTAGCCGGGGCTATACTCTCGGTCGTGGCAAAGATGTGCGCTACTGAAGAGCTTTCACGAGATGAATACTCGAGTCTGGTACTTCTTTTTCATAACGCCGTGGCTGAAACGTCCATGTGAATGCGAAAGCTACATTCAATCGTGAATGACGTTCAGCTTGTATCGCTCCAACTACTTACTACTGACCAGTGATCAAAAATTAAACGATTTCAGTCATTTCAACTGAATGAGAACTCCAGAGTTTGGATTCAGTGATTGAAGATGCCAAAAAACCTACTTCGTCTCCTTTTAGAGGCACCAGACAGTCTGAACAATTGAGACAGTCGAATGTGATCGAACGTTTAGATATCACGATTTGGTCTAACCTACTGTGAAGCCAGTGGCTAGCACGATAAACTCGTGGGAACGCAGATCTAAGGTCAAGTGCCCGACCTGGTAAGGATGTGTACTACTAATGTACTTTAACAGGAAAAAATTTCAAAGTGATTTTTCTTTCCGAAAAAGACCAGGTGTAAAGTGTATGGAGATGGAAATGTTGTGTTAAACAGTGAATAATTTTCTACACATCAGTCGGATCCTCTATCATTTAGTGCCCGTCACAGTCAAAAAATGAGGATCGCATCTCAGCAAACCCTTGACAAAATTGTCTATATCTGCGCTACATGCAGTGACAGTCTGTTTGGTTTGATTTTGGAAGAAATCAGAAAACAGTGCAGTTGGTAGCAGATTCTTTGGAACAAAACCACGAACGAACTATGTCCATTATGTTAATAGCCTGTTTGAGTGTAGTTCATCCATTCATTCAAAACCTGATATATATCGTACACGGTTGTTATTGCTTCATTTTATGTCGTCCAAGAAACAATCGTTAAATCGTATCGTGTTACTCACATTTTTTGACCATATGCTCTAAAGTGCGCTGTGTTTATTTTTTTTCTGCGTTAAGGATTTTTTTGTTTCCTGAAGCATATTATACTCTCAAACTGTACTTCAGTTTCACTAACTATTAACTTTCATAACATAGATCACCTTGACTCGATATCACACTAGTCTTCGACAGGTTAGGAAAGTTGGTCACATTTAATGCATCAAATCATCTCTTCAACTGATCCGCATGCATCAAGTTATCGTTCGGTTACGAAAATTATTGGGGCAATTTGCTGTATTTTTCATCTCATGTTCCTCTGTCTTTTGTTTACTCTATTAAGGCTGATGTGATGCCTCTTTCATCAGACTACGTTACCTAACCATCTCCACCGTGCACCTATCACAAATTGTCGATAATGAACACTGGTGGCACAGAAATTGTTTACTTGGTAATGTGCTATCAACTCCTGGAATTATTTACGTGTATGCCAGACGCGGCGGGCCTAACCTGTCTGAATCCCGCTTATTAGTTCACTCATGATTGCAGTGACTGTTGGATCGGCGTGACAAGTTTGTGTAAGAAAACGCCGGTTCTTGCTAGATTCCACTTCGATCTTTATGTGTACTTCTATGGTCAGTTCAATGCCTGATTGCGCCGAATAGTGAAGCAAGTTGGTCGTTCATCCTCACCACACCCATCACTCTTCAAGTTCATTTTCACACTATAATCTTGCGTTTTTTCTATCCACACGTGTCATAGATAAGTAATTGCCGCACAACCGCGGTTGACTAATTCGCAGACCATATTTGTCACTATAATCTATCGGACTTTTGACGAAATTTCCTGTTTCTGTTTGCCAATTCGAACAGTATCATTCTACTTAAAATATTAGCAGTGAACACAGGGCATTGCGACAGTTACACAACTTGTGTATGTCACAAAATGGCTTACTTTTCGGAAGTCAGTCGACCTCTTCTCCTACCTCAATGCTTTGATCAAGTCCGTCCGAAATGTTAGTCATCCTATGACGACAGTAGTCAGTAGTGCATATCCTCGCCACTGCCGGGACTAGAACCACGGCCACCTAATCCTAATCGCGGGGTTATCGATTGGAGTTAACAGGACAGTTACTGTGTCACCATTTCGAGACGATCGGGCAACCTGATCATTACTCACA
>JTDE01000389.1:123076-140620 GCA_014338405.1 Paragonimus skrjabini miyazakii
TCAAGGTGTAGGCGCCTTGATGTTGTATGTTTGAATGTAGATGTAGCTATTTTTTAGTGGTTAGGTCCCCTCCCTTTCCCTTTTCTTCTCTCTTCCTATACAGGGTTTGCTTTTTCTTCTTCATGGTTGTGTGGCAGTTAAGCATCAGTGTGAACCACTGATGTATTGCTGTCTATGATGATGATGGTGTTGTCTATAAGCACACACACAAATGTTGGTACAATAATACTCGGCGTAATGCCACAGTTGCTTCTACTGAATTCCCAACCTGGTTAATCGGCTTTCTGGCGTATTTTGACACTTTCTTAGGATCTTGTAAATCAACCGAACGAATCGTTACACTCAGAGTTTTTTAATTTACCACCCTGTCCGATTTGGGGGGGGGGTTACCGATAAGCATTGTACTATGTGACATGTGCCTGTTGATTCGTCATCTGTCAGGGTCGGTATAGTTTTCTCCACTCAGCTGGTCAGTCTGGTATGATGCGTGTGCTGTTAACATGCAAGTTTGTCCCATCACGTGACGCGACTGCACCCTTATCGATGTGTTATGTGCGTTGGCGCGTGTGTGGCGATATGCCGCCACGCGAAGTAAGGTCGGTTCAACTTCCACTACTAGAGATCAGTGAGGTGCACTGGACTGAACTCAACTGTTACAGTGGAAGGAATGTGTCCAAAATTTTGATGGCTATGTTACTATGTTAGTGTGAGCAAGGTGAAGGCCGGCACTGAAAACCATGCAATACTACATTTTGAGCTTTGTACCACGGTTCTGTTCACTTATATTTCCGCTGATCAATAAAAACGACTATAATGTAATATTATTAACAATGGCTATGCCCCTCACTATCAGAATATACAGTGTGTGAAGCTTTTACTCTTAACGTATGTTTTCCTCACCCATAACGTCAGAACACAGTTGGATCCCTGTCTGTTCCCGACACCCTGCAACTTGTCAGTAGGTGAACTTACTTTCCTGTGACATATCTGCCTGCCAGTTGTATCGCAATGAGCAGCTCATAAACCATTTAGTAATTGCCTAAGTAACGAAACTGCACACTGGACCCTCAATCCAAGCCCATAGGACCTTTTTTCCTCCAGGACTGTTGCAAAATCTGGTACATTGTATCGAGTTCTGTTTAAAACTCAACAGTAATGGCTAGCCAACCCGCTTGGAACAACTCTGTCTACGTGCTTCAGAGTCAGCTCCATACAACGTATAACTACTACAATTTTCTGTGTTGTTTCCAGTAATGTTTGTTATAACGTAAGAAGCACCAGAAGAAATCACAGACCAATCAAACTTTCGATTGGACCAGAGTCGTGGTGGTAAAGCATAAAGAAACATTTCACCGATTTATTGGCTCAGAACGTAACGAGGTATGTATGAAAGTCGAAAAGGAAGTTTATTCATAAAACAGTTTATTCATAAAACAGTTCTAACCATTTTGGCAATATCACGGATGCGTTAATCTCATAGACCACACAACACGTCGTTTAGCTGATCTCATCCGGTATGGTCAAGCAGCGGACCAACGAAACCTTGCACACATACGATCGTTTTGCGTTTGCTTCAAACCAATCACCACTGAATTTACTGAGATTTTGGGTTTCACTGCACATAGACCCATGGTCGTTGCTGGAGCAGTCACCATCCATCAAGCTTTATGTACTGAAAAAATCCGTGAAGAGCGTTGGGGTTAGCGTGGCCGACAGACAGATTCGACAGCCAATGGGTGTGTCTCGCCTACCATCATGGTGTATAATTTAAACTGGACAAGTGTGCCCAATCCGGTCTTTCATACATTGCAGCAACTGTGATTATGTAATTATGGTACATACGCCTATTTTAAATTAGCAAAGTTTGTACGAAACAGAACTTCCTCGGAAAATTTTCTGTGTGAAGTAGTCAAAACAGTTGACGTATACCATTTTTGGCCGGACAACTCACTCTGTATACTGTCAGGTGCACACTTCGGAAAAGGGGATTAATCAACGGGGAAGCATACACCACATTTACAACTTGAGACGTGAGAGACTCACAACTGTGCTCCTTCTAATCGGTCATGGTCACTGTTATCAGCGAAGGGATCAAATCAACAATGGTGCTTTAGGTAGACCGATAAAAAAAAATTATTGTCTGCTGGATTTCCAGCTTTATTAACATACTTCAATGCATAAAATGGGACCAGAACCGATGAGAGTGATTGTAAGCCACCGGCCCTATCTATGTAAAAAATAAATGTAGACATTTTCGTGTTAGATGTTCAAACTATCGGTGTTGTCAATCCTCTTGTATTCCTCTAGTTAACCAAATTTTCACTCAAACTCATGATTTCTAAATCTAATCAGTATCAGGAACAAGTGTTTCGTAGTTGTTAAAAGGATAGCCCACTGTCTGAACGTAGACCAGGGTTTCATACAATAAATCTCATCCCTTCTCTAACATTGATTAAGAGGTGCTTATTGTTATCTTCTAGTTAAAATTTTCTGACTACCACTTGTTTACTAATATAGATAATAATGCTAGCTAGGTGAAACACAATTTATAAAATGCCAACCATCATAAGGGTGAAATAAAGTATATACTGGCATCCTGTGACTCATCCCATTTTGCTTGCCATGTCTCGTTCGTTGGTCCGATCTAATTGAACGACAACTCACCCGGTCGCTCTTGTTGTTTCTGATCCGTCTGCTATGGGCTTTTGAACGTGCCTTGTCACCGCTTTTAGGTATTCCGATGAATGTTGGAATACTCGCATTTCGGGTTCGATAATCCACCACAAGATTACATAGAATTTGGAGAACAGCGAAATGCGAATCATGATGATAGAGGGAACAATAGTGGACCAATATGCCTAAGGTATATAGTCAATTTAAAAGTTGATCAACACAAATGTATGGGAAGATATTTTAAAATTAATGTTGTGGGAAAAAATAGACTTTTTTTACTGCAGCGTCCGTTATTGGCCTCATAATTGTGCTCAGTTTTGAACAGAACAATCTTGGAGTACTCTTTCAGAACATGTTTTTTCTAGATATGTATTCTCGTCTGAAACCTAGTACACGTTATGAAGTTAGTTCATTTATCCACAGTGCATCAACCAGAGCACCACCGATAGAGGCAATCAAGTCGCGATTATAATCCTGTAGTGAAGTTCAACGATCACATTATACTACTTGTCAGCAGTCAAGCGGGGGCACGTATACGAAGTATACATGTATACACATGAACTTAGCGTTGGCAACCGTGGTGCGTTATGTGCAAATGAGTGTTTTTGTTTGATATGGTGCTGAGTCATGAACAACATGTGCTGTTCTTCTAAATAAACACTGCTTGCGCCATCGGAGTTCTTGGCTCACATCATTAGTCCAGAAAAACAAGCTTCCATCAGTTGATCACATATTATTAGACCAATCGCTTCCGTTGATGTCTGTTCGGAATGATTTCACATACCCTCAGACTTGAGTAGGTTTGCCCATATAAGCTATCGAATTGATCAGATCAATAACTAAGTGAACTTTGAAGTAAGTAACCAACCAACTATCTACGGCCATCATAAGTTAATTTATGAACCGACTTTTACGTGTTGTTTAGTATCATTGCATGCTCTGTCTAATAGTACAGTGTGTAACAAAACTCAATTTCGCAAAATAACATCGGTGCACGCATGTTGGTCTCTCTCTGTCTTTGTATGTATTTTTTACCTCAACACAATGGATATGTAGTGTGTGAGTGAAACCACGAGTGCTGAAGGTCAAGTTACTTTTTTAAGGTTATGTACAAGCGTCCTTTGGCTCGGTCACTGTGACAACCTGACCCGAAACGGATGCTGCCAACTGTATTCTCACACATGTCGTAAATGATGCCTAGCAATGAACCATTTCCAGAGTCAAGCACTTCCTGCTGTCACGACGTCTCTGTGAATTGAAAACAACAATGAGAGGACCCCAGCGAGAGACGAACAAGAATTTACGGTTGATCTGAGAAACCAAATAAAATCTTTAGCACACATTACAGTCGGAAGGTCAAAGAAAAGAAGTCAGAAGACTTCTGTGACCCGAACTTCTGAAAATAAGAGCGAGTTGGTTACCAGGAGCAGAGGTCGCTGTATGACACGAATTAAGATGAAGGTCTACATATAAACGAGTTAGCCTACTTGCTTCTCTTCGTTACCTGTTCTCTGTGAGCGCATCGATGGGCTGTCAGTCCGTGACAGCCAGCGCATTCTCTACGAAATTCGTCTTAGTTTCGTATGGTTATGTCATCACGATGTATGACGTCTAAAGTCCAATCGCGAGCTGTGGCCACGAGTTGCAAGCTTACAGAAAATCCATTTCAGAACTGCGTTCCCTCATGGTTTGAAACCTAATTTACAATACAGAAAGCTTACTTAGATAGCATCCTACTGTCGCAACTGCTAGCCACCATAGTTTTGTTTATCCGATTTGAGTTGCCTGTTTACCGACTGCTTTGAGATCCGAGCGTCTGTCAGCCAATGGACGTTTCCCAGTTAATGAAGCTGGCTGAGTAACGACATGGGTTCAGTGCAGTCGTTATCTGCAAGGTAGTGTCTCGGTGTTCGGAACACGGCAGACCTTTGAATACCCAAGATACCATTTAGACATTACAGATAAAACATCCTGCACAGCTATCAGTAGTCTCCAGTGATGCGAATCCCGGGATTAGGAACGACACTTTCTCTTGGAGAATGCTGAAAGTAAGAACATTGCATATAGGTGTTCATACCTAAACCCTAATTTTCGAAAACTGTGGCCGTTCACTGCATCCTTCTACATTGTGCGCAAATAGCGTGGTATCATTTGCTAACGGTGACATCCAAGTTGTAGAATTACGTAAAAAGCTTAGAGCACTAAAACACCAGCTGTTCAGTAGGTGAGCATCTGTGCAATATTCAGCTTGGACACTATCCTTTGAGTTCTGAAGAACGATTGTTAAGAACTTTTGCAATCCGCATATCAGACGAAAATCAGAAGTAGCCATCGCAAAACAAAACAATATAAGAGTGGTGAACATTTAACAAACAAAGCGTAAAATTGTGTAAGAAAACAGAAAATCTTCGGGTCCAGTCAAGTTTGTATTTATTTTCAAACTAAAAGCAACATGATAAACAAGCATATGTTTATATATAGAGTCTGATTAGTTCTGAAAAATTCCACATTAATTGTTTCCGCATTATTGATATTGGCTAATCAAAATGAAACGTGGAAACATGTAGCAGAAGTGAGTGCCACGAAGCAGTGGCGCGAAAAGTTGAACCTCAACTTCACGAACAATTTTTTTGAGTAAATCTCAAACAATGGACCATTTTTGGGGAAGGCGAACCTCCCCCAATATTCATCTGTAGCACTAAGTTATAATTGGCCTAGTGGAAGTCGGATACCGTCGGTACAGCTGCTGGACAACAGAATACCTGCAGTCTCGGAATCGGACGAAAACGCAGTGGTAAGTGCGTCCAGGGGAAGCGAACACTGATCAGCTAATTACGTTGTCTTTGGTTGTCTTAAGAAGATCTGATTGAAATAGCACTCTCACATGTTGTCGCCACCCGAGACTCTATCTTTCACTTTCCCGCGACAAGCGTCCGCAGTTTTGTTGCTTCAATAATTTTGACCATGTCGACGATTACAGGTCTAACCGGCTGCTCTGATGGCAGAACCTTTATGGGGATCTGGGCACAGTAGGCTGTTATGACGGCTAATCTACCAGAATGGTAACATGACGGACCTCGCAAAACTTGTGACCTATGAAAGCGTAAGCGGGTACACACCTGGCTGGGGATACAAAGTTAGGGGCTTTGCAGAAGACGAAAAGAAAACCTTGTATGACCTCGTCTTTCATCCTTCCGTTGTGGGCTTCGAGCGGCGTGTGCTTAAAAGCATTCATAAAACGTTCAGTTCGACCGTTCGATTGCTTATGGCACCGTGATAACCAGAAGTTCGGGATGAAACAGCGGCGACAGTTATCATCTGTTGACGTCGAAATGGGTTGTGTCCTCTTATGGAATACAAGTATGTTGGAATATTCATTTTGACCGGAAATTTAAAGCGCAGCAACGATTGTCGAAGCATCTTTCGTCGGAAACAGCATGAACATGTCTAGCCAATTGGAATGGGCATTGAATAAGATAGAGTGGGACATATCAGTGAGTGAGCCAGAAAACTTAGGTGGGGGCGCGGTAATGACGCCTTGAGTAGCTGTCGCTATACAATGTTCTGACTGGCGTGTGGTTCAGTAGACTGATGACGTTATGAATATTGTTTGGCTAGACCATGAATCTAGTCAACGCCACATGGCCACTAAACGTATTCTTGAGTAACTGCCTTCATTCTGCTGTCAGCGGAGTATCCTGAATTAATCTAAGTTATAACGACTGACCAGAAAGATAGAAGTATTACCATGCTATCAGAAACCATGGGTAACGAATCGAATACGAGAAGAGAATCATGGTGATAAAATGGCTGAGGGAGTTTATCTGAGACGGAGGCTGGTCAACCAATTCATCCAAACTCATCTGAAATTGGGACCTAAAGCGGTGGCTCGTCAGATATCGGCTGTAGTAAAGGGAATCCCTAGGGTAGACTCAGAAACCAGTAACGCACGGCAACCCCAGTGGGCACGGTACTCATGATCATATCGTTTTCAGCGACGTGATGGTTGCTGATAACAGGAAACCAGTTGGCATTTTCGGACCTGTGGTTACCGCGCGTGAAGATGGTTCTCTTCGTAGAGATGCTCAACGAGAACATACATGGAATGGCCAACTGTTGCACTTTAAACGTTCTTCACAAGTTACCCACAATCACGGTCTAGTACGGACTTTATGGCATAGAGTTCGCAAGATCTGTTCATGCGAAACTATACCCACACACAGATTCTTATTTAATATGGTTACCGTGTACTTTCTGTTGAAAACCAATTGAATCTCATCGACGCCTGACAAACTATCGGAAAAGCATCTCGTAACCCGGTGTACACATTATTACCTCTCGTGTAAAACTCTTGATAGGACGGAAACTGGGTTGCACGGATACATCGTCTACACTCACTGTACTGTATTCAACAACGGTCGTGTCTTCAACTCCGAGAAAAGATCCAATGCCATCACTCACCAAATCATAACTTGTTTTTAAATTTACCTTTGTAGGCTGATTGTAGTAAATAGATCGTCCAGTCGGATCCCACAGAACATCCTAAAATGACTTCAGAGTACCAAAACATGAACGACTAACGAGGTGATAACAAAACATATACACGAGTCTGACCACACGACAAATCCCTCGAAGGATTTTCGTGTTGTCTATCAAAATGTAAACAATCGCGCGTAAGTCTTTTTCATAGTGCTAGCTATACGTCTCAAGAAACCATCCTTATAAATTCAGAAGCAGATGGCAGCGAACGTAGCATTAACTTGGTGATTCATGTGGCATTGATTGATCACTAGTTATATATTATCATTTTTTCTGTTTCGTTTTCAGATGAGATGTTGGTCGAGCATACGTCATACGTAACAACTTTGGTCCTATTCAGATTAGTTGTGTTTTCACAGAAACGATTTTATTCTGTGTGTACCAAGTTCGTTGTTCTCTCACCACACACTATGAACGCAACGTTTGTCATAGGTTTTCTACGGACTAGGAAGCATTGCTATATAACCTTTAATCATATTAATAATATATTTTCTAACGTAAAGGGTATCTGTAAAACCGATTGGAGTAACCTTTCACCATTTTCAACCTCTTAGTCGCCAGACTTCAGTATAGTACACTTCGACGGCCGGTTAATTGAAAAATTACTTGGAATAACCAACAGGTCCAATTTTCTAGCATGATCTCATCGGAACCATGTTTAACAGATCGAATAACATTTGTGCATAGAAAACGAGTTCGCGACTACAATGTTGCTGTTTTTAAATGGATACTGTCAACAGTCAGTAGACATTCAAAGCCAACAAAACCGGCAAATATCTCAGACGTGTGCTTTGCCTGAAAAGATGTTTTTCTAAGACCATCATTTCGTGGGCACAGGTTATCAGTGGTTTATATGGTGAACCGCAATTCGTTATAAATCACCCGTACTTCGTTGTCAAAATACGTTTGCTAAGCTTAGCCAGAAAAGGAATTTTTGAAAAAGGAGAGATTTGATTCAGTCAACTATTCTGTCTCACATGTCATCTGCCAGTTTGTTTGCAATTGTAGGAATATCTACATTGGAGAAAGCAATCGGTGTTTGCGTCAGCAGATGTCCGAACACCCTTCAAAATGGTTGATTCGAGCAGTGATGAGAAGAAGTTATATAGCGGATGACCGAACTCTGAACACGAAAAAGTTGACTAGGAACCACATCCTGATAAGTTACATGAAATCTTTCACTGTGTTATTGTTCAACGTCAACTTCTCGAATGGAATGAATGACCGTTAGTTAAAAAACGACGGCCAATACTTGCTTTCTTGTTCCTTGTATTGTCACTGTGTAGAAATTTCAATATAACGCAACATGTATCGCTCATTAACCAAATATTTGAACAGCAATGCAAACAGCTAAGTATGACGTGTTTAGAATTTAGAGTTCTGTTTAAACTATATGACATATAGCGTTCAGCGAAAGAAGGTTAGAATACTAAACTGGAAATTCTCCCGCTTTGGTACACGACACATGGCAGCTAATAGTAGTTTCCAGTTAATTCCTGACAGATGACAAGTTCACTTAAAATGTTCTTCACTACCACAGTCAAAACGTTTTATCAGATCACTATGAAGACAGGTGTATTCTGTTCATTATGCATACTGACTAACATAAATAAGATAAGCGTGTAGATCACATTTTAAGGAACTCCCTCTTGAATTTGCGTCTTTCTGTTTATCGGTTTTTCACCAGGCGAAAATTTCAGTTTTGTTAAACATTTTGCAATTGTCAAACAGCATCGGTAGTTGAAACGACCTTAAAGTTTGGTATGTATTATGAACTAATTGTACAGCATGTCATTGACCGTAAGTTGGTCATAAATGCTGTCCACGTGACAAAAGTATGCGTGTGTTACGTGTACTTTGTCTCACAATTCTGAAGTAATCGATTTATTGAGAACAACTAAGTGTCCAACCATACATTCTTCATGTCATCACCAGTTTGGATGAGAAAAAATGTAGAATTGAAGTTCTCATCCACTAGACTGTAAATATTAATTTTCCACTGACAACTGAGGTAACAGTCGGGAGTTGGTTTACTAAGTAAGGCAGTCTTATGGTGTGAATATTTCCACGTGGAAACTCTGATTCAATCTGATGCGTCTTTTCTGTAGACTCATTTTATTAGCTAACCAACAACGCAAAGGTTTGGTTAGTATCGTGATCGACTTGCGATCTGGGAACTGAACAAGTCTCACTGTTGAAGCGTTTACGTGGTACATGAAAAAGCTGTTTGTACGAGGCTGAGTAACATGCTACTTTTTCAGACAGATTTCATGCCATGAGATGCTAATAGAAATCATCTCCTCTTATCAGAGCTCTACATCTATCAATAGGACTTCAGGATTATTTTTTGATCTAACTTGAACATCACATAAAATTTTGGCAACCGCCTTTACATTCTGATTATTTTCTTAGCCAGTCCCTTTCGAAAAAATACGCTAGATTTGAGTTGCACTCATGTTACAACGCATTGGGATGCGAACTCAGACTGAGGATCTCACGTGACCAGTGTATTGACCACATTTGGTTCCTCTATTAACCTCAAACCCTACACAACCCAATTGTCATATCTTGTCACATTAGCTGAATTTGGTGAATATCTTGTTTTTAAATGTGCTAATTGTCAGCACCTGATCACTGTGCTTTCGCCTTGAAAATTTAATAGAAACAAGGAGAAAATAACAGTATCATAGTAGTAACTAAGTTGGTTATCGATTTTTGGTTGCAGGTGATTTGTGATGTTGAGAGCACCACTATTCCTCTACAGTGAGAACGATTCTGACCAATCAAAACGGATCCTTATGACGATCTACAAGTAGCGTTCATAAGTTTTTAAATTGTAAGTCGAAAATCCCGTACACTTTCCATTCGGCTCCTTTCGAAAATTAGCAATATACTCGAACTTCACTCTTGTTAATTTCGGTCAGTAGAACTTATCTTTGCCACAGACGGGATTAGAACTCCGGCCACGCTTTCCTGAGGTAACTACGTTGACCACTGCATTACTGACCTCACATTAGGCATGAGTGGATTATCACATACAAACTTTTAATCGCATTCGCCTATGACAGATGCCGTGGTATTACTGATGAGTACTAACAAGGGCGAAACCTGAGTAAAGTAGTTGTTTTCGAAAAAGGTTGACTGAAAGGTCTACCGAGACGCGAAGGCTACGAACAAATGTGAGTGCCGTTCAACTTATAACACCCATATCCGCTACTATTTACCAGCAATTTTTTCAGTCACTTGGCTTTTATTCTGCCATGATCATTGGTTACTTGTTGGCCCCAGTTGCTATTTTTGGTAACTGACCATTCCACTTTCTGATTCGCGTATATTTGTGGGTCATCATCTACTGCAGAGATGCCGTGGTATTTTTATTCTACTGTACACGTTTTCCAAAAGAACAAAGTGATTTTCTGTACAATTATTTTGATTACTGATGAGTACTAGGGGATTTTGATTCCCATATAGGTTGAACATCACCCACAATTGATCGCAGCTGTCTCATTCCCATGGACTTTCCAGTCGGCCTATTTCGAAAAAAGGCACTAGACACGAGTTTCGCTCACATTAGAGCTCGTCAGTAGTGCATATCATCGCCACTGCCGGGACTAGAACCTCGGCCACGCTGTTCATGAAGCAATCGTGTTTACCACTGCACCAGTGACCTCACATGAGGCACGACCGAATTATCATGTATGAACACTCAACCACTTTCGCTTGTGAGTAATGATCAAGTTGTCCGATCGCCTCGAGAAGAAATACAGTCACTCTCTGTTAACTCCAATCGATGAGTTGATTTGAGGCGAGTTAACGGTATTTGTCGCTTCAGTCTTCAGGACCAAGGTTTACTATTTTGTTTATCTCAGGTCAGAAACTTCGAGTTCTGTCGAACACGCTTCCATGTTATGGCTGACCTCCCTTATGTTCTGTGCATTTACAACAGGTGCGTTATCCTGAGTATATTGGTGGTACTTTCCCGTATGGACCATATTGTTGTTCTGCGTTTAATGGTATATGTACCTCTTCGTTTAATCAAAACGATAATTCGTCTCGGTTTACTATACCTAGAATCATGAGTGACTATTCAGTCATGTACTTTGCTGATCGAAATGCACGTTCAGCTCAATTCTTAGCGTGTTACAGCCGCTCAACGTATTTAAATTCTCGTCCTGTGCACCACGGACCAGAAAAATTGTGATGCTTGCCCTTTTTGACACATCTTTCTCCCTCTTTTTGTGTATCTTAAGCTCAGAAAATGTGCGGCGGAATAGCGCCTATTCATTCTTACCTAAAGTATCCATATTCCGGTATGTCTACAACATAGATAGATGACCACTCAGGTAATCGTCGGTGAAGGTTATAGAAGCGACTGTGGCTTCCTCAGAAGGAAAGCCGTCCAAAAATCAGTGATTGTTTAATGAAGTGTCAGTCTATCCTACCCTAGAGTATGTTTATAGCAATCACAAACAAGTCATAAGACTCAGAACCACATCTTCTCCGTCCGGGAGAACTTTTTCGTCGTTCCGACCCTCGATGACTATTGGTGGCTATTCTCTTGTGGACGGACAATCAGATTTGCAGCCCCACTTAGTTCAACGCGTTCTGATAGCAATCTTGGTGTGCAACCGCACGTACTGGAGTCACGCCCAATTTCTCTTCTACTGAAAAACGTCATCCTCTCTGTTTGGACATTACACAGTGTCCGCTAACCAGATTTACTGTGGATTCACACTGTAATCACGTTACAGCGTAACCGTCACTAGTAGTCCAACAGTGACTTACCTGATATCTGTTACATTTTCTGTCTGACTCAGAAAACCTTCGTTCATCCAGCTAATAACGACCTTGCGTGGTTGATGTCCTTTCTATCCTTTTTGAGTATAACTCATCTTTGTAGCATCCCTTTCCATGTGATCAAAACTACAAAACGCACCTCATTTATATGATACCCACAAATGTGATTGTGTATGGCAGTGAACAGTAGTCACTATGAGGAGCTCACTAGTACATTGATGAACTTCAACAATGACGAAACTTATGCTTAACGCTTTTTTCGAAACGGTCCGGCTGGAACGTCTATTTGAATGCAAAAGCTGCGACAGCGTATGAATAATGCTCGACTTAGATCGAGTTAACCTCCAACTACTCATCAGTGATGACGCTTTCGTAACTGAGTTACACCCACCCTAGTTCCTTTTCGTCCAACTGGTAAAGAACAGTTGCCATAGTAACTACCAAGCCTATTGTGAATATCTAGTCTATTGTCTATTAGCTAACATCAATGTTCGTTAGTCATTCATTGAGATACGAGAAACTGGGGCTTTTTGAGGATCATTTCTACTATTCACATATCCTGTTGAACTTAATCAAACCATTACCTAGTACTCAACAGCATACCAATCATTTTTTCTAATGCTGAAATGATAACGGTAGTGTTTATAGTGGCATTGCTTTCCAAGACGATTTATGATTTTTTTCAAGTTCCTGCATTTAATTCAGTTCAGTATATAGAAGAGGAATAGTCAACAAGAATGTCCTCCATTCGAAAAAAACAGAAACCGAATGATGAAGAAGTCAAGTGTCATATTGTGTTCAGTGACTAGAATGTGCACATCGACGAGCTGATTAGACAGTTACAAAAGAAGCTCGTTCTTTTTCATGTGAAAATACAAACAACGTAAATTCTGACGGAAAACGTGGACCTGACTTTAGAAATTGTGATAGAAATTTAATGATCGAGACAATAAAACATCTTAGATTTGGTTGGCACATTTTTTCAATTTAAAAAGACCCGGATATCACAATGATTAACTGCGACTGGATTCGAACTGGCGACGAAAATTAAATGCTGAAACGCTGCAGGCTGTTTATCATTTAGGAGAACGCTTGTCACGTTTTCATATACTGTTTCTATCGCTGTTTGGATCTCAGTAGAAGCCCAGATTTTGCATAAACAGGCTTCCTTTAAATGAAATAACATGGAGATCAGCTTTTGATATTCAGTAAGGAATTACATAAAATACTATGAGTAACGGTGCATTCTGATAAACATATCAGCGGTTTGGTGTCAACTTTGGTCAACAATATATGAGAACAGTAGCAGCGGAATGGTGCAATTAACAGGTGAGTTGATAAGCATCTTCCAATCCTGGAATAATCCTGAAGAGGAAGGTAAGGGAATCAAGTCGTACGACATGAATGTCAATCTTCTGAGCTCTGTAAACCCCACCCATTTGGAAAGACAATACCACATCATGACTGGCTGTAAAGTCTAATTACTAACTTTAAGAGAATGGGGTATGGTCACATAATCATCAGGAAGCTGAGTATCATCATTACACACTTGGATATATAGATTACCTTTAACCTAAGAAAATAAATTGTTGACAAACACGTTTTGAAAAACTAGATAGCCGAGATTGAATTTTGGATCATTTAGTCTCTGTTCTACTACGAATCAGACACCCCTTACGCTATTTTCAATAGAACGTCATCCACACACGTGTATGGTGGGACAGATTTCGCACCAATGTACATTTGAATGAATACTAAAGACGTGAACAGCGTTGAAGTAGCTCGTAGTTAGTAGGTAACATAAAAGAAGTTTTTTGTTGCGATAAATTAACTAAACGGAATTACTACGACGCTTCTAAAGAAGATAAATAGAAACTGATAGTGCGCATTATACTTGGTTCAAAAATAATGTACAACATAATGGCAACTCAGGTTCGAAAGGAGAAAATCAGAACGTCGTGAAACCAATGGAGAAGAGACAAGTTGTTGTGGACAGTTCCTTGTTGATAATTAGCCTCAGGCATGTCCCATATTCAGCAAAACAAAACTCGACAACTTTATGTGAAAAACCGTTTCATGTACAAAGCAAACTATCACTCTGACGTAGACAGTTTTCAGTCAGGTCAGTGATGACGTAATAAATCACATTGAAATTCGAGTTAAGGTAAACATGCGGCAAATTGGTTATCACAGATGCAAGAGAAAGGAAGCAATCTAACAAACACAGAGTGACCGCCACCGTCCATTGGATTGTACAAAACAGAGACCGCAATAGCCAGGCCTGGTACTGGTTAGCCCAAAAACGAACATGTTACCGGGCCACTTGATTAGACCAAATTCTTGAGATGTTTTCTGTGTGTACTGATATGCTGCTAGACAGCAGCACTCCGTCAAGTTACAGATGAAAACGTTGGTCCAGTGTGGTGAAAAAACTAGGGACACAAACCTCTGCTGTTTGAAGAGTTTGACCGATGACGCCGATTTCTGTCTGTGTATGATAAACAAACTTGAGCCGTGTATCCCAAACGGTGTATTTGACTGAGCAAGAAGTGTGAGGGAATCGACTCCGCGTTTGTTTGGTTAAATGAACAGATCACAGAGTAACGGAGGTGATAGATTCGGACATCAAATGAAAAATACTATGCTTTCTGTAAAGTTCAGACGTTGTGAACCTAAAATGTGCCTAAATTGGACTAGTCTTTAACCAAATCTCGTGCTTGGCTCAGATTTCTAGACTTGGCAGAGAAGCTAGCTAATTGTGATGTATTTGTAAACTCGCATGACTGAAAATTGGTTGGGTCTACTTCATGGATAGATCAAGTTGAGTCATAGTGGCTTATCAGAAACCTGAGTATTACTTAAAACACAGAAAGTATTCCACGATGACTAGAACATATAAGAGATTGTAAATTAAGTGAAATACTACAATTTGCAATAGACTCTCACAAACTGCTATGATGGGTGTAAGGAAGTGGGCTGTTGACTGGAATGGACAAGGTGACATGCTCTCTGTGCAAATCATCCTACAGTACCTCCATAAGTGATAAATGCTACGACTATGTGGATTGATTTTAAACGAATTCTACTGTGTTATACACAATTTAGCCAGATGTCATACCTAGTAGCATAACAGGAAAACCACCGTGGTTGCCATGACTCCTCATTTGGAACTATATCTTTAAAAACTAAAAATTGTACAGATTTTATTCAACAATATTGCTCAACATGTCCGTCTTTCTGTTCAAATCGGAAAATGCATTTTGGACACCATTTAAGACTTGGCTAAGCGGAGTAACACTGGTTGCAGCCAGATGTGGGTCCAGTGTCAGAGCACTGATATGTGCATTAGAAAACATGAAACGTTAGGTGTATAAACTATCTCAAAAACAGATTCACATTTCAGGTATAGGGTTCAGCTATGGGTCAGGGAGCGGCCAGCCTGATTAGACGTAACAGAAAACCCAACCTTAGAAGGGTTAACACCAAACATTGTTTAATTTAGTACTCGTAATCCACAAAAAAGGTTTTGGTCAAAACTTAGTGAATTTGTAGTAAAATCAAAACGTTGTCCGTTACAACCAAAAACAGAAATGATTCATAATGTGTTCGGTATTAAGAATTCACATTTTTCTGCTTGCACCAATACAATACGTTTATTCGAGTGGTGATAACTTTCGTAACTCTCAATTCACCTCCGTTGACGGGACCTGTTCCTTCAGTCCACGTTTGTGACCTGAAGGTACGTTCTACAAACTTTGCGATTCACCTAACCGTTACACCACATAGGTTATTGGTCGGTTAATATACATTTGCATTAGCGGATGTCCATTATTCTGTAATGTAGTTGTAACTACTCGAAGTACGGTCGCCAAAATGCCAATGAAAAAAACGTGTATGGAGCTCAGGAACAATGTTCTAGCTAGTGGTTCTTTGTTCTTCACTGGTGTAAGGCTTGCAAGATGAATGTGCTGGCAGTCCGGGTTGACTTAGGATACACAGACTTATATGTTGATTCATCATCTCTTTTGCTGATAGGAATGTCTAAGAACGGTAAGCACTAATAGGTGTCTGAACCCTAGAATAAAGAACTATTTGCAAAAGTGGGTTTACAATGCGAATGTGCTGTCTAGTTATCTCGTCCTTGGATCACATGAACTTCTGGTTTTGTCTACCACTACACACATATTGGCCACAAGTCATCGGACTAATCTCGAATAAATATCCAAGATTATAACAGGTCGTACTAATCCGTGTTTCATACGTTCCGCTCCGGCGATCGCGATTAGTTGTCCAAGACAGCGTTGTTTGCAAGAAACAATTATATTTAAGAAAAACCTTGAGGGGATTTTTTCTATAATTCATCTTCAAATCAATACAATTATCTGGGTTGAGTGAAATCAAAACCGTGTGCAAACTAGACAAAGAGGTTTAGCAGAATGCCGTTGGATCATGTAGAGCGTTACCAAATATACAATGCTTTATAGGCTAGTCACTGAGAGAGGAAATAATCAGTACTATTGATGGGTGGTGTGGAGTTCCACTCATCATTACTTCACAGAGTTATCGGCTGGAAATTAGATAAACACGGTGCGACCTTTGGTCACCGCAAGTTCTGGGCGTTCAAGAAGGTTTTGTAGATTGAAAATATCGTCTACGTACCAAAAGCCACACCATCAGTCTGCCTTCACATATGATAATTCGATCGTGCCTAATATGAGGTCAATGGCGCAGTGGTAAACACGATTGCCCCATAAACAGCGTGGCCGATGTTCTAGTCCCGGCAGTGGCGAGTATATGCACTACTGACGAGCTCTAATGGGAGTGAAACTCGAGTCTAGTGCTTCTTTTTGAAAGGGGCCGACTGAAATGTCCCTGGGAATAAGGCAGCTTCGAGCAGTTGTTGGTGATGTTCAATCTCTATGATCCAGTTATCTTTTATCGTAGTAGATTACCAAGTTAACCTAGCCTGAAGCTTCTTAACGCGGTTCACCAAGCATAATGCAACGATGAATGGATACAAACCGGAGAAAGCTATAATTTTGCATACTAATTGTTTGCATACGAACCTAGAAATTACACAACAAAAATACTCAGTTTTTCATCATCCAACACGTATAACAACACGATTATACGGCGACTGGGATTTTTCCAGACACTCCAGATCTAAGCGGGAGACAAATAACGATTATTGGGATTCAGAAGCAATTGATCGTTCGCTTGTGACCTTGGTATTTCACTGGTTGATAAACGGTTTAGGTCTGAGTTTTGAACGCAATTAATTGTAGTTTGCGCTTATAAAGCCACAACGAAATACTGCCGGATACATCGCGCAAACTTACGATGCAGTCTTTTCTTGCAAAGTTTCTGTCGGGGAAATATTAGTCCAGACTTTCACAACAGTAGTGTAACAACTATATGTACTGGGTGTCAGACCGAGTTGGTAGGTGTAATGCGAGGATTAGAGAATATTAAATCTTGTTGATCACCGGATTCACTGTTTTACAGACAACCAAGATATTTATCAAATGTGGTTTG
>JTDE01000389.1:141315-163797 GCA_014338405.1 Paragonimus skrjabini miyazakii
GACCTCAGTTGGTTTCATGCCACCCCAGTGATCATGCCGCGTTTTTTCTGGTGGACCATTAATCTGACAGCTTCCTACACTTTGAGTCCAAGTCTCCCTGACGGCCGGACGTGTATGATACACAATTCGGTTGAGGCAGATGTGAAACATCTAGTTGGTGTTGTCTGTACGGAATTGTGAACTATGCACTGTTTCATACAATTAAACCGTTAGAAAATGTTAAACCAGCTTTCAATTGTAATCATTGATTTTTTAATTCTCTCGTCATACCGTACTTATTTCGTGATGTTCATTTGAACAGGTTATAAGATATTATGTCAACTGAGTTAGTTGCAACTACTTCCACACGCGCCGTGACGTAGTCACATTCTAATTTCTTGGTCTATAATCTTTCAGAACACTGTGCATGTTTTCACAAACTATTGTCAGTACAGTTAACAAATCGCTATTTAATTGCACTGAATGTGCATCTTTGACAGGGTTTCAGTGATTTTGAGGTCGATAAATAACAAAACTCTTCGTTATTTTCACCATCAGTAACATATTTGCAAGTCATTGATTTCTCATAAAACAGAATGTCTGAAGGTCAACTAGCGAGTGATTCCCTACCGATGTGTTTAATAAATTTCAAAAAAGTGTCAGATTAAATTTAGTTATGTGATTAATAGTTGGATGAGAAACTAACCGAATTTGTGTGTTTGGTTGAGTAGATTACCAAACAACATCCATATGCACAATAATTAATCGTGAATGGACAATTGTAGATACATCCTAAATTGCTCTTGTTACAGAAAACATCACAATGAATAACTTTGTCACGACTTTAGCCTGTTTTTAAGCAACCATTATCATATGTGTTAACCTTAGTGGAACAGGAGTTGATTTCACAAATTCATATCAGATGCTATGCTGATTGGCTGAGATTTTTTTCTACATTAACCGTCTAAAACACGAATCCTTCTATTCCCTTGTACATTGTGAATAAAAATATCACAAGGATGATATGACATAATTTATATTTAGAGAAATTTCGTAATATCATTTTTTACAAGTGACCACACGTGTAAAATGAAGCAACAAAGAACGTCAACTTGTTACAGAGTTAATTTTTATCTTCCCATTTACTTACTTGATGTGTGTATTTGTAAAAGATGTGTAAAATATTGAACTGGTATTAATCATGTAACATCGACTGTCTGTCTTCTTTGTCTGAAGTGTAAACATAATAATATGTAAACTTACATAACTGTTGTTCATATCGAAATATAACATCAGTTCATCCATAGCTTGTAGAGCACGTGGCTAGTAGGTTGCATTAGAATGTAAACTATTCTCATGGATTCCATTACAGAAGTCTTTTTTGTAATTATCTTCGCAGCATTTTCAAATCTGAAGCTGCATAAAACATAGTCATTATATAATGTATTGAAAGTTGGTTTTCTCTTGTACATTGACTGTGCACTGTTCCGTACTGTTTACAATTGTGGTTCACTTCGATTCACATTTGTCTGGATCGATAGAACGAAGTTAAATGATGAGGCCAAAACGCTGTGATCAGACCTTTGCATCCTTGTTACAGTAAACAGTAAATCAGATAGTGCACGATAAATAGTGGTTTGCAGTATTTATGCAGTAACGATAATATGCAGGATTTTGTTTGTAATAAAGATATTTCCGTTCAGCTCTTGATGACATGTTTCTTAGGTCTTCATTCAATCGTGTCTCTAATCCAATTATTGTTACATCCGTTGTACTTACAATCGGTCAGCTTTAAATTCTGAGAAACATTTTATCACGATGCACTCACATTCATATTTATTCATTAAATCTAAGATTATGTCACTTTTTTCTGTCTCCATGGTAACGCTTTAAAGTCATTTGTATAACCTCTGTTATATTTCACGTATTTACAGCATTTTATTTTAACTCTAAAGATACTTGGTATGGGTTGTCGTTTGATCTCCGGTTGGTTATCTTGGGGTTGACAGAAATTTTGCAAACGATTAGAGATAGACCGTTTGGAACTATTTCCGGCCTCATAATCTCCGCACAGCTGTTAGGGATACAAACCATAAATATGACAAAAAGAAAACTTGACTAAACGTTTTAATAACCACTTTTGTGGCAATAAAATTAACAATATTTTCAGCCGTATTTTTATTAGTTACGTGAAATAATATGCTAAATGTCCACATTAAATACGACTAGTTGATGAATGTGGTTTTTTGGTCCCAGAATTCCATTTATGAAATCACTTTGTGACGTTTACCTGCTTTTGGTTACTTTCCTGCAAAATTCCCCTATAACCTTTCGTTGGATATTGCTGGAGAGATTCAAATGTTAACTGTTTGCAATTCAAATAGGTGTGCTGTTTGCAAATTTTTGTGATTGCATCTAATTCAGAGAAGATGAAATAATATACTTCGAACAACAGCTTGTTTGTCAATCCAAACAAAGTTGATTGGGTGAGAAATATTTGTGGAAGGCTTGAACGGTCCCAGTCTGTTGATTAAATACACGTTACGTTAGGTAAAAATTTAACTTCTTCTCGTCATGTCATCAATGTTTTCCATCAGAGTGAAAACACCAATATCTCATGTTCAAATGTTAACTTATTATCAAAACAGCATGATGTTATCTTCCATTTTGTAAATACATAGACGCCCCCAAGTTGTTTTTAGTGTTCCTCAATCAGTTTTCTGGTCTCTCACGAGAAATGTCAAACCCTTTCATATCCCTGAAACATTCTGCACGCGGCACTGGTCTTCTATATTCAGCCACCAACGGATACAATATTCTTCATCATAGGAAAAATTTAAAGGTAATTTGCCGTCAAAGTGATATCCAGTCGAATTCATTGACGTTGTAAAAAACCCGGTAAATGCATCTTCAACTAGGTCCTGTTAGTAAGTCTAAATGGATCCGTACACATGTCTACGGTTTTTTTCTCTCTAGCTTCAAATGGCTCCCTACTGAAACTGAGGTTTCCAAAAAAGGGGCTAGTATTACATTGGTTTTCCAACCTTTGTCTCAAACGTTTTGTTCGCTACAGGTGTGGTTGCATCAACGCCGAAACGTCATCTCCAGAGATGGGTGAATCAAGTTGTTGACATAGTTTGGAACAGATTAGCAAAATTTGAAATTTTTCTGTGGAATTTTATGAACTTCCCAGTTTGCCATTGTAAGTTATCTGGACGGAAGTTTTCGCACGTGCTTTGACATAGAACTTTACCAGTAAAGTGTGATGATCGTTCACCTCTATTTGATGCTGTTTTTTCAGATGCGGAAACCCAGAAATCTGCAAACAGCATGCCTGAGAAGTTCTACGCGATCAGTGGGTAAGAAAACCTTACATAGGAAACACTGTTTTTACGGGCAACTCTGCGTACGGCGATAAACGGTTGCCAACGCAACGGGGCTGTGACACGTATAAACACCCAGCGGACTAAACTGATGATTAAGGCTTTAGGCCTAGTGACAGTCCAGGCGTGAAAAACCTGTGCCACCGGCTGTTACACCCAGAGCTGGCCTACCAGGCGACAGACGTAATGAAGGTCTGACCTTAAAGTCATTCTTTTCCTTCATGAGCCTGAATAAGGCAATGAGAAGACATAAATCATATGATGTTCTCCGGAGTAACATATCGTTCATTCTGATCACACATAGACATGTAACTAATTTTAAACATTGAGACAAGTTTCTATTGGGCTTAAGGAATTAGACAGAAACACGGAAATGAAGATCAAACATATGGAGATGCTGATTATCATGGCAGCAACAACATCGACACAAGGATCATGTCCCCAAGTCGCTGAAAACAACTAGAAACGCCAAGTGCGTGCATAGAAACCGATAGGTGGCACCCAGCGTCATTAGTAACAAGGCAGTTAATCCAAACAGGACACAGAGACAAGGTTTGTGACGCATTCTCTGTGATTTTTCGAGGTCACGGGAAACGCATCCTCCAGTTTGCCGGGGCTTTGACTATCGGAATTCATAATCCCGGTGTGCGTTCAAAAACAATTTGTAAATCTGGTCAAGTATTTACTCATGATAATTTAGTCGTGACTAATGTGAGGTCAATGAAACGATGGCCTCATAAAAACCTGACCGGACATTAAATTCAAAACGAATAAAATGAAATTCGTTGAGTGGAATGAGACAAATTAGAGTAAACTGGCGGAAGACTCAATTGTTTAGCTACTAAAACTGCACATAGTCATAAGTTCTTTACCTTCGTTCCACACACGGTTACCATTAGTTCGTTGCTCCATGGAGTGATAAATTGTAAACGTTGACGAGACATAATAAAAAACCACACAAAATTTTACCTATCCAAATCATAAACACACTGTATGACCTCAAAGTTTAATGAAAACATTTTCAAACGAACAGTTTTCATACAGTTGCTTAGAGTTTCTTCAACCTTATGACTAAACTACCACATGATAGGTTGAGTATATTTTGAGTCAGGCGTATTGGTAGTCACGTTTTGCAGGTTTTAGGTGGACTATAAAATTTAAAAATGCAAATATTTCCCGCCATATTCTCTCTAACTTCATTTAGTCCATTTTATTTTCTATACCAAGTTATCAGAGGCAAAATTTCCCCACCACTTGGATAATAATAATACCAATAATAATAATAATCAATTCTTTTAATAAGGTTACTGTTAACGTCTTGGGTGTTGAAAGTTGAGTCAGTCAGTCTGCAGTTGCGTCATTCATTTCTACAGAGATGGTGGTTCTTTGCTTATTGTCCCATTTAAGTGTAGTTTTAAAATCACCTTTTTCGATCATCTTACATAGGTTTGTAAGTCACTCAACTGTTCTCATTCAGTCTACAAACCGTCATCTCAGCTTTTCATCGTGTACATGCTTTTTTATAGTCAGTCACTGACGAGTTGACACTATCAGCCCGTTACACAGCAGTAGTTATATGATCAGAATATATTTTGTGTAACTCAGCTGTTTGACTAACGTTCAAACCCACACCAAGCCTCGTAAAACAAATGTACCAACACAAAACAACGGAGCACATCCGAAAGTACACGGTTGAAGAAATAATATTATCAATTTCTCGAATAACAATGAACAATAACAATACGATCTGTCGACCATATTTTATTTGGTCGGTATTAAGAAAAAAACGGGTTATACTGAAAATTCACCCCCACAGTGCAGAATAAAACGGTGCGGTAAGAAAGCTGGTGTAGGGACGTCCATTTGCTCTGTCCAAAACCGTCTCCTCTTTCGTTGCGACCAAATTCGTTTGCTGTGTCCATAAATGATCAGTTTGGATTACCTACTTCATTGTTATTCGTGATCTTTTGTTTACATTCTGAAACCATGAATTCCTATCTGTGTTGGTTGAAATTAGTTGAAAGTTATGTAAGCTGATCTGGCAGCCAACTTCTAACAAACATCATTTCGAATACGGATGTAACATGGATAGACAAACGTCAAATAAAAACAAACGACAAAAAAGGTGTAAATTTCCGAAAAAGTACCACGTACAAAGCTGTTTTAGGAAACACTCAGAGGAAAACCCGTTGATTCATTTGGTAAAGTAAATCAAAATTTTTCGTGAGGTTAACAAGTGGTTGCCTAGAATCGCGAAATAATGGTACAGTTTACTTGGGATTAAGACCAATCCACAGACACATCTCATGCCCTGGGTTGTAATTGCTGCGAAAGGACAGATCGTTTAAAATTTTGAATATAGGTGTGGACTTCAAAACTACAGTTCCAATTTAAAAGTGCCTTTCCGGGAAGGTTCATACACTGCGTTACCAAGGTAGCCATATATCTTACAACTCAACCGAAATAATTGAATGTGCTGGTACACCACCGCAAAAAACATGATCCTTACTTGAAACACTAGGTAGTCTTTGGCAGACAGATCATTGGTTGTAATGCCGGTTGAATTATATTTCACAGAAATCAGTCTATGCTTCGTGGTTAGATCATCTTTGTAGAAGTCAAATTAGTTATGTAGTCGCATAAACCTTCTTTAATAGCATTTGAAAAAAGTGTCTAGTTTTTCTTTTTTACTAAGCACTATAAAGTGATGTTATAGCCGGTGAGCATTAATTGCTCATACACTCAAACGTAATGTTCACAATTATGATTACATCTGTATTTGTAAGCCATTGAACTCAACCAAGTGGGTTGAATCATGTATTACACACATACGTTCTGAGATTTGGAGATTAGTCAGCAAGCTATGTGAGTGAATCACGCACAATGAAAGACACTGGCAATCTGCATGCATTCTAGTGGAATGCTACTAACGAACAGACTATAAGGTTAAGATAGAATGAACGTATGCAAGCAATTCGAAGTCTGTTACGAATAAGATCTCTGTTGGTCTCTTTATACTCTCACTAATAGAAGATCATTCTAATAGTATGCAATATTTCGCTTGGTGACTTTTTTAAGGTCATATTTATATATCGACCGACCAGCAGTCCAATTTTATACTACTGTGTCTAAAATGTGCAACACTATATCTAATCATATATGTGTTTGTTTGTGAATAGATTGTCAGAAACAATTACAGTATGAAAACCATCAACACTGGAACAGCACCGACATTCAATTAGAAGTTATCGTACGGGAATACTGTTTTTTTCTATAATCAAACTACTGAAACTGTGAATGAGAATTGGAGACCAACTGTTAGCATCAACATGAACTGTAGGCAAGTATAAAAAGCTAGTCAGAAGTTCAATAAAGGGTATAGTCGCGTCATTTATCATTCGGGTTAACTGGCTGACAGCTACTAACGATTTGAATCAACTCGCTGAATTGTGAAAAATTGCAAACACTTTCCGTGTACTGTCGATAACTGTCTGTTTTATGGACCATTTACATCTCTGCCTGCCGTCAGTATCACCATGGACAGCAATTCAGCCTGTTACCCTGATAGTTGCTTATTATCGCCGCATCAACTACCCAAAAGTAGTATTATTTTCTTAGGGTGCAACGAAGCACAAATGCAACTCAATTAAGACAACTAAAACACCGATTATTTAGCCGTTGGGAAACGTTGCAAGGAAGAACATTTAAATATGTCATATGAAAACCATACAGCATGAAAACTAAATGAACTTCCATATATAGAAGTCAATAAGTGGACAAATTTTCACTGGGATTAAAAAGCAAACGATTGAGTAATTCAGTCCTTAATTTTACCAATTGCTCACAAATGCATGTACATTTTAAAAAGAGTTATCACATACTCGCTTGCAGAATACGACTAAGGTTGGACAAGAAACAACATGTAAGTTCTCTCAGTGGTCTTCAGTCATTAAAATAATGTGTAAGCATTACAATTACAAGCCTTAGCAAAATATTCGTCTAAAAGTGGATGAATTAACAACGATTTCAAGTGGATTTTCTCAAACCTCAAGTTTTTGACACGAATACAAAACATGTGTTCAGCCATCTTCAAACAAAATATGTGGGTGACATCCAACTACTAGTCTTAATAACCATGAAGTAGCCAAGCTACATATTTACATTTTAACGCTCGGAAAATTGTCTGCGAAATAATGAAACTATAACACTTACCGGAGTAACTGATGACCATACGAAAGTGTCATGCAGTCTACTTTGCAGTCTGATTTAGAATGATTTCACACGCTTTGTAATATATAATCGTCCCTCCCGGATAAAGTCCATCTGCTGGGTAATGTTCATACAGAGTGAAACAGAGGCAACTAACCACTTACAAGATGACAAACTACAAGATGTGAGCATTGTTTCGGATTATGAAAGATTAACTACTGCTTCAGCATCTAACAAACTTAGAACCAAGCCGAGAGCTTTCACATATGGCGTGTTGTGTTAGAATGGTTTGGTTCATAAAAAGATAACAGGTAACTTATATGTGAAGTGTTAGATACATTACTCTATTTCGAAATGAACGATGAAACTTGAACAAATTTATCGGTTATAGAAGACAAAAAGAAATCTGTTAACCTAAAATCACTTCTGAGTGAAGAAAAGTGCGGTCATCACTTAAGAACGAAAGTCAGACAACTTTTAGTTGAACGTATTTCAAACTCTTTGCAACATTGAGTAGTAATAGAAGATGGATATTGTGAGGTACTTTTTGTTAGCATAGTTGTTATCATATCTGATCTTTGATTGTGAGCTGCTGGTTGTCACCTCTTACCAGAGCTTTTCTCAGGTGGCTCTTAACCGGTGTTCACCTGCTCGCACTGCACGATCAGCTTTTCTAGTCAGCATTGGCTATCCAACAGACTCACATGAAACAGGAGTACACACAGCACGTGCGCAGTGTATCAATAATGTAATTCCCGACGCACCTAACTGGAGCTCAAAATGTAAGGAATTCGTATAGAATATGGAGGTAAATCACATTACACCTGGTAGACTTTTCTGATTTTGTGCGGTCAAATCGTGCACGTCACAAAGGGGGCTAAATTTGAGTTCGATGACGAAGGCTTCATTTTGCGAATAGCCCCTTGACCAGACAGGATGGAAACGAGATGAAACGCGACGGAAAAGGGGTTAATTGTGATCATAACGGCCTTAATCGTCTGCTGATGAAGAAGTGGCATGTATAACAAGCATCACTGCCGAAATATATTTGATTTGTGTTAGAACTTGCATCTCCTAACAGTGCGGGCAAGGTGAATCGTGAAACACTGTTCGATCCAGAATCAAGGCTTATCATCTTCAAGATTGTGCACACCTAGAGATAGCCTTGAACATCACCTGGCCAAAGTGAAACTGGTGTTTCGATCCACATTGCCTGAGGTATGGTCGTTATTAGGTGAATGGTTTTGTATTATTCAGATTAGACTGTAGTTTTGAGGTCGGATTCGTTTACTATTCAATGCTATCTGAGTTGTTTTTTCTCGTTCGTCTGTTGACATCTCTCAACCGGATTAATTCTTACACCACGATTGACATATATGATCACCGCGTCTGACTCACTCTTTTTTGCCTACTTTGTGTGATAATCAACTGTCACAATTAGTTAATCTTTGTGGTCTGGTTTTTGGCTTTTCAGTAAACGTTGATGCTCATGTCTCCTGTTTGAGTTAGGACTCAGCTTGTACGATCTAGTACGTAATCTTAATAGGGACCATTCAATAATTTTCTATGTACAACTGAATTTATATTATATCCTGGTGCTTAATTAGTTCAATTTATAAATGTGCTTTTGGTACGCAATCTGAAACACTTAAGACACGTAGGATATCGCGAGATATAATACTAAGTACAAAGGTAAATCGGCTTAAATTCAAAACGTAGTAGTTGAATTCCATCAAAACTTACTTCCCCTCCAGTTTTTCTCTTTGTTTTGCCAACCATATTACTGCAGAGTTCTTTCTAAATAATACCATATACACGGGTTTACATGAGGTCACAATGTAGCGAAAAAGCGTGCAATAAAACATAATCATTATTCACAAGCAAAAGCGGTTGAACGTTCCCATGCGATGACAATTCGGCCGGGCCTAACGTGAGGTGAATGGCGCAGTGATTAACACAGTTGCCTCATGAATGCGTGACCGGAGTTCTAGTCCCGGCGGTGGCGATGATATGCACTACTGACGAGCTCTAATGAGAGCGAAACTCGAGTCTAGTGCTTCTTTTCGAAAGGGGCCGACTAGAAAGTCTATGGAAATGCATCAACTGCGATCGATTGTGAGTGGTGTTCAACTTAAACAATTGCTACTGTCCACCTCGCTGGTCGCCATGCTAAACGCGCGCTTGCGTTTATGAATCAAAATTCTAGTCCACATCTCCACCGGTTTTCGCTCACATGTCATGTGCACTATTACCCGGTTTGCGTGTGTGACCGACGTCTTCTGTAGAGGGTTTTTCATCTACCATTTCTTATCTGTTGGTCCAATTTAGTTCACTGTAAATAATCTATCCACTATGGGCTCTGGCCGTGATTCACGGCCGCGTCGAGATATTTCACCCAGTGTTGGAATAATCGCGCCTCCGATTTGGTAACCCACCACAAAATGCTTGCCGAAATAATTTTTAGACCTGAAAGTGTTGACTTGCTGAAAAAAAACCAGACTACACACAACTACGTGCCACATCGATATTGCGGAATACCCAGTTCTGAGATTCATTCAGGCTACTATTGGGATAGCAGCGTTGTAACCTGGTGACAATGGTGGGAGTTAACGACTAGTTATCTAATATTTCACATTGTCATTGATTCATCAAGTTGTAGTCTAAAGAAAATAGGATTAGAAAACATGGTAGTGATTTGCTGTGAAAATCCGCCTTCTTGATATGGCACTAATTAACAGGTTATTGAAATACGGGAATGGCTCATAAGTGATCAGTGCCATTATTCGATCAAGTAGTCAAGAGAACTGCTGCCGAATGTCCTAAACATTTTCCTCGCTGTTACTTCGTTTAGGTTTCCCAAAAAATTTAGTGTCAGAAGTCCTTAATGGCAGTTTAATTTTGATGATTCCAGCAGGTTTTCAAACTATCTCATTTGTTAGATGTACCGTTTATTAGACATACATCAAAATCAGAGACGTGAGTACATAGCGTTCTTCTGGTGCAATACAAACCACATTTGACCCGCATTTCAAGACCACAATCTCCTCGTTAGACATTTGGTCGTACGAAGAACAGTTACAACCAGCTCACGGACCTCCCGCATACAATATATCATTAGCATCTACAAGATGTGAATCACGTGATTACTCAGTTGATTGCCAGAACATATCGCAAAGCCCTACACATATCGTAACAACACTTGGTCTTAGTGGGTTATAGGGGGGAAGGTTTTCATAATTGTTTGTGACTGCGTATTAAGTGACCCGCTTACAGAAACCGATATTCCAATGTAACGTGCGGGTTAGAGCTCATCAGTGGCGTATATGCAAGCCGCAACTGGAGCTTGCACTCTTTTTCACTGTCCCACAAGGGGACTTCGTTGATCACTGTGTCACCGATCAAGTATCAAGCAAAACCGAGTTATTATGCGTGAGCGCTCAGCCACATTTTTCCGCAAGTAATGCTTGGTTGTAATGGTAGATTACTTATATGCTTCCAGCAGACAACCAATTGATCCGTAATGATGTAGTATTATCGTTTGTCGTTCTGTTGATAATTCTTCAGTACTGCTTGTTTTCTTCGAAAATTCCAACTGGGAACGCATGAAATACAACTTATGTGATTCCAAGTACCGTTACCGTTCGTACATCTTGGATGCATGCGCACGTCCAACCTGAGTGAATATGTGAGGTACATGTTACAAAGCAGACAGACGAGATTAGGAAGCTAAACGATACATACGTTAGATAAATGGTGGTCATCCAGTTATCGCGTTGATCTAACTGAGTCCAAGACAGTTAATCGCCTACTCACCAAGAAAACCGCAATATTAACAATAACTGTTCGTCAACACACAGAGAAAGACGGATGCGCTTAGTGTAGCACGTATCGGTAAATTGTTCTGTGTTACTTGTTTTTAAGATTGTGCGAAAAATATGACACAGAAATCGATAGGTTTATCTACACATCATCAATCTCGAGTCCGCCATCTTCTGTGAATCTTCATCCGGCCCCTTGAAAGAGAAAGCAATTTTGCATACGGCATCGAACTCGAGGAATGTACATATGTCAGAGATAGAACAAAAGGGAACTCCTCACAATAAGAACAGACCAATGACTTATAAATTATGGGATATCATAGAAACTTTTTTAATAACGAAAGATTACAAATTCTCTATTTGTGCTAATTCCCCTGCTGGTTCATTTCTTATCAGTGTTTGTCAGTAGTGTTGCTCGGACAAGCAGATGAACTGTAACCCACATGTTTGTGAGGTGAGCGTCTTGACCTAAACGTTCGGCTACAGTTGCTAATATCCAGAGTGGATAATCTTTTATAGTTATTTCCAATCTGTAATTCCTTAAAGAACTTTTGATAATTAAAATATCTGTTATATCCACCCTGATCCTAAGTTATATCTGTTGCACCGCGTTCATCGGTGTTACTGAGGTCAGATGACTGATTTAACAATAGTTTGATCTCCCACTGGCGCGGTGTTTTTTATTAAATAATTTTACGTAAAAATAGACAAACAATTGCACAAGCAAAGTGGCACGTCCAGAGTTGTTAAAGTGTAGACAGTCGATATTGACTAGTGGCATTTTAAACGACAAGACAAATGTGAGTATTCGCAAGCGGATATGAATTTTATTGAGTTGAAATCGAAGTGCACTTATAGTTGCCTGTGGCTTTCATCTTCTAACAGATGTTTTAATAGTCTGGCCTAGAAAGGAGCATTAAACTGGTGTTTTACTACTTATAAATTCCATTAGCAGTGAATAGCAATTCAGAGCGGGTGAAAGTAGGTAAAAACTAGTCAGAAAAGAGAAACTCAAAAACAAAATAATCTTTTAAGTAATGAAGTTGACGAAGCATCGTGTGTTCCCCTAAAAGTTACAAGTTGATCACATATCAAACGTTCACGTGTTTGAGTATAACTCAAGTACTAAATCACCGTGAATTCTTAATTAAAAACGTCCGATCACCGACTCTACGCACACTTGAAAAAACAGTTGACTAGACCATTACTCCTTTTCTTTCTGCCTTTGGGCTGATTTTTACTTCTAATCTGTGAACTACTGATTTTACTCCGGTCAACATTTTACGTTTGAAATACGTCTGACCGACTGACATCTTAATGTTTGCATTCGGACATCCCGGTTCGAAATACTTCTAAGCGGTTGGACGAAAACGTTTGGTATACTGGTTAATCTGTTCGTTCTCTGAAGTTACCAATAATTTAAGAGCAGTTTTCCACATTTCCGAAAGGTTGACGTTTGACCCTTTCATACAAAACATTTTGCTTTATTCCATTTAGTTGTGAAAACCGGTAGACACAAACACTTCGAAACGTTTTAAAGTGCTGTTTATGTAGCAAATTAATCTACGCATTTTATGAAGGCAGCTGTGCCACTCGGTATTACACCAGTCTTCGGCATTTTCCCATCGAGCAGCTTTGATCTATGTTCGTAAAGGAGAGTAGAAGTTTGGCTTCCTGTCTTTACTGTTGAGTAGTAGGGGGTTTTGGTTTTCATATAAATTGAACGCCACCCACAATTGACCATAGCTGTCGCATTCCCATATAATTTCCACTCGTCCTTTTTGTTCATTTTACATTTCAACAGTTTAGCTGTTTTTAGATGAAATTTGAACACATCAAAAACAGCTACATGAAACCTGCTACAGTGCATCTTGTGGAATCTTTCCAGTGTTAGGTAAAACGTTAGCGAATGACAGTCAATTCTTAGGGGACCCTACCGAAAAGTACCCAGACTATATGCTCGATCGCGTCAGGTGATTGGTGCACATTTGCATACAAAAATCATTCGAAATTCTGACGGGGTGCATTATCGATTAACAAGATCCACAACTCCTCTTCAAAGTTAGCCCCATCAGTTCCTGTTACAAAATTTGCACTATATATACATCAGTTATAGCGACTGCTTCAGACTAGCAAGCAGCTGACGCCATTGCCCATATTGATAAACCGTTTGTCGTATACAATCCGGGTTACTCTGAAGTAGGTCACCAATCATGTGATATTAATCTTCAACCTTCACGTATTCAATTCAAACAAGATAATAATTCATCTTCCATTCAATGCTTCTACGCAAAATACACTCTTGATCAACCTTTCTAGCAAACAGAACTGTGTTCGATAAATTCTCTTCTTAGGTTGGCACAATTAATTATGAAAGAAAATAGAAATAGGGGAAGTTATTAATCAAAACAGAACGGGGATACGACGATTGGATGATACACAAACAGGACATTGTTTTGGTTATGCTCGCAAACGAAGTAAGTTTTTAGAAGGCCAGTGTTAATTGAAACGGGTTGGAGGGACAAGATCAAACTGTTGCGTGAGTTGGGCGTACGTCCTCGGTCACAGTGATCCAAAAGTGTGAACAAACCGATTTTTGGGAACAAATCCGGATGATGTAATCGGATTGCAACCATCTTCGCTATAGACAGGATGCGCCATTCGATCTTTCGTGGCGCGGTAACCAGCGCATAGTAAACGATGCGATACGCCCAATCTGTGTCTGAGTGTCGGTCACAGTCAATCAGATAGTCAAAGAAGGATGAGCTAATGTTGTTTGTTGTTCCGGATCAAGGCCAGGGGTGGCATCGTTCACAAATCCTTCTCGACAGACGCCCAGTGGTGCGACTGATATATGCTGAACCATAGAGACAGTGAAATGAACGGATCAAAAAGAGGCAGCATTGTTAGGCATATTTTCTTTCAAACTAAGTGACACCGTCTCATTTGAGTGGAATGTTATAACATGACTTACAGTGTAGTAGGTACTGGTGATCGCATCAGTTAGTTGATGTGTTGTCAGCTCGACTGCTGTGTAAATTTCAAACGGCAAAATTTATACAAACAATTTTCTTGTCAACTGTGTCTATTGAAAATCCTTCCTACATGTTTCTGGTAGCAAATTTCTCAGGATAAACATTATTAGATGAGATATTCTGTAACAATTAACAATTACCACTGACATTCTAAAACCTATCTCTTTTGTCTTCATAGCAATAACGAAGTCGTTTTCATGTTTTATCTAACCGCATTAACCTCGTTCTATTCTTGATAGGCCAGTTTATTTATTATTTTTTAATTTGATATACAACTATACTAGCCAAAGATGAGAATTTATCGAACTTGGTTCTGTTCGGTGAACAAATTGGTTTTCAATACTGTGAATATGCCCGGTTTAGTCATGAGAAGAAACGCGTAGCAAACAAGCTCGTTTTCGGTGTTTCATCATCAGGCTAAATACAACACATTTATATGGGTTCGATAGGGGGGCGGTAGATAACATAATACTGAAGCAAGAGATTTCAGTCAACAGTTTCTGTCTGGTTTGAGTCATGAGACTTAGTTACATAACATTGACCACGTGAGTTGCACGAAATCTGCGGGAGTCTTACGAGAATTTTCAATTATCTGAAACACATTTAATCTTTTGACATACATCAAAGACTAAAAACGGAAGAGGTCAAAGTTGGAAATACACTGTATAAGTTGTTATAATAACCCTCACATTACCAACAGTACGTTAGCAGCTCTTATCGAAGTATCATAATTGTCCTAGCTATGATCAACTTGGCATGCCGTAAGCCTACCACATGTCAAGTTTTGGCTGTTTCACTTACGTGTTGATTCACCAGAAACAAATTGTATTCAGCCAAGTTGATTTATGACACTAGATTGTTTTTACATGAAGGTCAGTCAACCGGTTTGTTTCCACAATGTTCATTGTTGACCAAACATTACAACTTCTACACTGACTCCTTGACTAAAAAAATGTGACACCAGGCATGTGACTAAATATCTACATCACCTACCTCAGCGCAGATGTATTGAAATATAGCATTCTTTTAACAAATGCCTAAGAGTTGTACCTTTTATGAACTGTAAACCATCTCCAGAAAACAAAGGCGAATTGATGGTGGCTTCCGATCCTTCTGACTGCCGCAGTTGTTCGAGAACCATGTTTGAATGCTACGGTAATCTTCAACATTGTATTGAATTTAATTCATGAAACTGATCAGAACAATATCCAAGTGATTAAACGTGAATTTGGAACAGTATTGAAACGTGTAGTTGCAAAAAATTCGTCAAAATCATGACGGCTGAGAATGTTATAGATTGGACCAGCTGTTGGGACCGTTCGACCAATTGTGGGTGATGTTCAAAATGAAATAAAACCAAATCCCCGACTACTCATCAGTAATATTTAAATATGTCAAGCGTGTCTGATATAGTCTTCGGTGCTTAGGATGTGTACAACTGGAGTTTAGCTGCAGTCGTAATAAGGATGTGAAATACTGACAGCAGGGTAACTCTAGTTTCGGGTTGCTTTATGAAGGGTGCTGGCAGAAAAGTCCGTCAGATTGTGAAAGCTGCTACCAAGCCTAAGTGATGTCCTTAACTACTAAACGCTAATGAAACATCCATTAATGCAGGTGAGTATGGCGTTCTCCGTTATTATGACTGTGGCTACGCTCCTATTCATGTGATACCCTATTCGAAAGCTATTCAACTGTAAGAGACAGTACATGTGTCCAGGGATGTTGTCCGTGTACTCTACTGAATATTTACTGATTGTTTGTGTGATCTCCATTCGGAATGAGGCAGAATCGTCAGCCCAGTTTGTTTATCGTCGCCGTTGCACTCAGATTTGAGGCATCTACATAGACGGTGTGTGAAGCTGACTCGTGCTTAAGTAGTAATGTTGATTTATCTAACACATACCAAGCAGATGAACCACTGATACTATAAGTTAAAAAGGTTAATGAAATTAACAATTATTTTTGCACTAATCCTGTATAGTTCGAATAAATAACCGGTCACCAGATTCCTCAGAGCTCCCCTACAACGTTGATGACGTTCAGTGGTCGAAACGATGCCTTTCAACCCGTTATTTTGTCTACCAACAGTTGGATATTGTGCTGTCAAAATTATCTTGTGTTTATTAGTAAAAACAAATCAAAGGGTAGATCAAAATAACTGAGTGAAAATTGCACTACACCCTCGGAAATTTAACGATTTACAACAAATATAAAAGATTTACGATAGTCTGCGCTCATTTAACTCAAAAGATATGTTTTTTAGGATTGACTAAACCACCAACCGCAGAAAGAATCATCAAGGAGCTGTGCGAAAAAAATGCAAGCATGCAACAGCTTGTGTGGTGATTTCGTTACATGACTGGATAACAATGTGGATAGGTCTGTGAATAATATGTCATTATTATTCTGCATGAGTTCATCATCAAGCTGCTTGTATGCTATCGATTTGGATCCAACTATGACATCAACAAAATAGTTACGTGTAGTGCTGTTACAGTTGGTTAGCTGTTGTACTAATTTGTCTGAATTTTAGAAAACTTTTAAAGGGAACTATGGAAATAATATAGAATTCAGGTAATATGCAAACGTTTGTGGTGAGGGGCACAACACATATGAAGCCGATATGGAGGGAACAGTGAATACCGTGACGTAATTCCTGTGTAATTGAGAGACCGCGTTCATTTTGGGTATGTGAGTGCGGGTGCTGCCCCGTGAATGTTGGTTATAGTTAGGTATTTTAAAAAATATCTCGACACAGTTAGGCGTGTAAGCGCCGAATTATTGATACAAATGGGATACAAGTTATTGTGATAGTATTTAAATAGAAGTGTTAAAGAAAATAAACCCATAACCTTGTAATCAGCACACTTGAAAAGCATAGTACTTGCCGCTAAAAGGCATTTTACCCAAAGAAGCTTAGAGTGGAAAGAGCGACGGTGTAACAGTTTTGAGGGTAAACGAGAGTTAGTCGTTTGTTTTTTTGAGAGAATATGTTTTGGCTGCGACATGTGTATTTTGAACTGTTTTGAGGCAAGCATCCGGTAGCTTAAGTGTATTCTACTGATTTTCATGAAACTGCGATAGTGGACACAAGGTAACTCAACCGAAAACAGTTATATTTGAACCAACATGGACTTTTTATATGATGGTCATTGATAACAAAATAGGTTTGGGATAACAGGCAACAACGTTTGGGGCAACAACGTTTAGGGAACGTGAATTTCGTGAAAACGTTTCAGGTTGTGCAGTTTTATGCTACTAGATGTACTCTAGGGAAATGACTTAAAGAATTGGTAGTACTTGAGCAGTTCATTCAGGTTATACAACTATGATTACCAACGTGACGATATGACCTTCCGAACTACAATGCACTTGATTTTTCCCTGTAACGTCAGCTCCAGATAAAATAAATATCATTAAACCTCTTTCACAGAACTGGTGGATGGAATGCTTCATGTAACGTGAATGTGAATTTGCGAATATTTCGTTGTAACTAATAGGCAGCAGTAGCAACTGTTTGGAGAGTCCCATCCCCAACAACTCTCTTACGGTGATGGAAGCTTACTTTCTTGTGGGTTGCTCACAATCGGTTGAACGACCGAAACCCGAAATGAAACAGAGTATGTTGACTGAGAAAATAAGGGACACTTTGAAATTTCTGCTATATTCTGATAAATTGTGAAGTCCTACAAAAGAGAACTATTCCATCACCGGCGAATTTGAAAGTTTGAACTCTGAACAGTTAATGTTCCAAAACATTATGTAATGATGGGTATACTCACTGTCTCAAACAACCGGGATCACGCATATTTTGAAACTCAAATGCCTAAGATCACACAAAATATTTGCCACGGAAACATTTCAACCATCTGTGTCGTTTATATCACACGGGATATGATGGGTAAATATGTGCATTTTCAAGTGGACTTGATAATGGACTGAAGTATGGGAACAGGACGAGTGTGACGAAAGCGGTTACAATCAAATCAGTCAGAATTTCATTAGATTGGCGTGACATCCAACAATCAGATTTTAAAAGGATGGTATGAAAAGAACAGTTAGAACAACAGTAATTTTATGGCGGTGAGGAATGAAGTGGTTTAAAGCAAACAAAAGTTTTTTAGGGGACCTCTAAGCCGTTATGCGTATAAACTCAGTAGAGGTACAGAGGCAATACATATATATCCATATATATTAGGAAATCATTGAATCTCAAGAAAACACTACACCGTGTTTATGTCGTGACAATATTTTAAAGTTTTAACATCCGACTGTTAATACGTCGGGATGTCGGATTAATTACTGTACGCTTTTGTACTGCGAGCGTAGCGAAACATTGTAGTTGTTACTATAAAAGAGAGTGAGTATTTTTTATTGGATGGACAGTATAACACGGACAACGCATCAACGGGTTAACTAACAGGTTCTGTTTTTACTGTGTTGTGTGATAGAGAAATGAACAGTACTGGTTTGTGGTTTCCAATCACTTGAACATACACTCTGAATTACATGTATCAAGCTTTCTCGCCAAATGATTCATGTAGCCGAGTCCACAAGTACAATTCGATTAATAAATAACGGTAACGTTGACAAATCAATGCCTTGGACAGAAAATCTGAATCATATTTTGTGTATAACAACACAATATACAAAACCCCGAATACTGATTTCTCAAAAGAATTAAATTTGATGGAAATGACAAGGTTGATTTCTGTTGAAGTTTTCCAACATTTTGCACGATAAAGTGATGTCTATCATTCAATACAATGCAGTACAGTCCAATGTTATGTTTTTCTCACCTTTGTTGGGATATTTTACACATTATTTCCTCACCGCCATAAAATTACTGTTGTTCTAACTGTTATTTTCATGCCATCCTTTTAAAATCTGATTGTTGGATGTCACGCCAATCTAATGAAATTCTGACTGATTTGATTGTAACCGCTTTCGTCACACTCGTCCTATTCCCATAATTCAGTCCATTATCAAGTCCACTTGAAAATGCACATATTTACCCATCATATCCCGTGTGATGTAAACGACACAGATGGTTGAAATGTTTCCGTGGCAAATATTTTGTGTGATCTTAGGCATTTGAGTTTCAAAATATGCGTGATGCCGGTTGTTTGAGACAGTGAGCATGCCCACCATTACATAATGTTTTGGAACATTAACTGTTCAGAGTTCAAACTCTTAAATTCCTCTTCAATTCACCCATATTTTGACGTGAGCTAATCGACAGGTTTGACTGAATGTAAAGTTTGACGCCAACTGGAAATATTGTCAAATTTTTTCAAATTTCCAAGGCCGTAAAACGTCTCTCATCAAATATAGCCTCAGTTTGGCGGAGAAGTTACAACTATTGGATTATCGACCGAAGTGAACAAACTGTTTAAGAATGAATGTGACCAGCGTGGCTTGTTGCTTTTATGAAACTGGGCACCAAAGGAAAACACACATTTTCCTTCGAAGTTAAACTGTACAAGTTACACAGCTAAAGTAATATTTTGGTTCAGATATGTTTTTTATAAGTCACCCAAATGGTTTATAAGTATGTTGTAATTTATTGTTACCAGATTGCATTATAGTAGGTAATTCCAATCAAAGTGCCCGCGTGGATGAACTATAAGTCAATTTGTCAGTCGCGAAAGTAAAACAATGATTCAAATAGGTAATGTTTAATTGTTTTTTCTGTGATCTGTAGAAGTTTACTGATACAAAAATCTGGTGTTTACAAATTTTTCTGGGAAACTATCTACGATGATGGAGTTCCTTGTCACGAAGGTTTCCTAGGTTTCCTGGTGCGTGCAGTGTCAGAAACGTAAATAACAGACATAGGGATCGTAACATTCTCTCTCTCTCGTGTGGCACTAAAGTTTATAGACTGAGGCACAAACAGCAATTTTTGTAAAGTGCTTTTCGAAATACCGCCAAACTACATTGCTAAAATCTACCGGAAGCCAAGATTATCGATTATTTGGTCCACTGTTTATGGTTATTGTGGCTAGTAAATTCCGTGACTGTGCGCTTTATGCTCATGGGGACAAACAGAGCAGTGGTAGCCACAAAACAGCCAACTTACAGATGATGCTTCCCTAGGAATAGCAACTAAGCTGGAATTTTTCAAGATGTAGACATTCTGCTGTTAAATGTTTTATTTTAAACTAAGGCTAACTTCAATTTCTTTTGATAGGACAGCAGTTGGACATCAGTAGCCAGGCTGAATTGTCAGGCGCCATGGTGATGATGGTGATGATGATGATGGAGATGTTGGTGCTGTTGTTTTGGGTCACACTTATGATGATGTTGATGATAATAAAGAGGAGAAGAAGAAGAGGTAACTAGTGTGAGCAACATGTTCCTTGTCGGACCGGCTTGAAATAATCTCAAACCATAACAACAAAACGAAGTTCTTGGAGCAAACAACACTTCTACAAAGCTAGCGCAAAATGAGTTACAGTTACAGTCTGTTTTATAGGTCGGTGTGCATAAAAGAAACCTAAAGTACGTGCCAGAATTAGGAACCGGGGAACAAAATTGGGGATCTCAACCAAAGGACAGTCATCGATTGGGCGTCTATGACACGTTTAAATATTTTAATTTCTTCCATTCCCACCAGTGCACAGACCAACGGACAGGTGTGCTTACCGAGTCAGGTGAACAAACGGACACAACACACCGTTGAAACCACAGCGGGATTAGCTGGCTGTAGGTGGGTGGTTAGAGTGTACGCGCATGTCCAGTCAAGTGGCTGGGTGTCATCAATCTAATGACTGGGCCACCACTGTCCACGAATGATAACAACTGGCTACCCACACACACACACACGTTCCAGCGCTTAAGAGACAACCTTGCATTGGGAACCTGGATGGATAGGCATGGACACCACGCTCAAAAGTATAGTCCATAATGACATGCTTTGTCCTTTGGAAGTGATTAGGAGGACATAATGTCGTTGGCGTCGGATTTCAGCAAACTGATGGTGGTCGTTAGTGTGACCAAAATGGAGTTCCTGCACGAATCCATTCCGACAGAATACCGTTTTGACATTCAGGTAATGAAAATGTGGCTTGAAAAATTACTCAAGTTTGTCCGACAGCCGAAAGTTTTGTAATCGGGTCTCCAGGTGTGGTCCATGCTTGTGTCGTTTGAGTATCCTCTGTACAGTAGACTTCGAAGTGTTTTATTCTCGAGCGAGCAGACAAATATTCAGATTTGAACAAAGCAGTAAGAAGACGGACAGAGGTAGATGCTAGCATTTCGTATTGCCTCTTCAGTACCAAATAACAATAACCAGGAACATATATATGACACTATTAGGGTGGGGGTTAAGAAAATAAAATAGCACATACGCGTATAATGGAATTACGTCAAACTCATGCTCGTCGTATACACCTTGTGGAAAACCTACCGCTTTTGTGTCGCATTACTTTTATTAACTTTTGCAAAATGGTTGTTGATCGAACAAAGAAATTGAGTCTGGAACGCCTTCATAAGTCTTTGGAGAAATCAGAAGATGAACCATGTCCTCGAGATCCCAGTAAGTACGTTCTGAACCTATCTTCTATACCACTTTGCTACACTTTGCTACACTTTGCTACACTGTGCTACAGTTAGAAGCATTGTCGCTAGGACTTGATTACAAAGTTCATTCAAATAAGTTAGACCGCATATCGATAGAAGCCCAATTTGAGAACCTTTTTGACCAGTTATCAGATTTGCATACTACTAGCTTGGACAATCATAGCTGGTTTAGAACAAAGCTGACCGACATTGCCTATGAGTTCATTATGACACCATCAAGAGATGAATGTGCTCTCACAACTCGTCATCTTGAATCTCTAAAAGTCCTGAGAACTAAGGACGTTGTCGTGCTGAAGCCAGATAAATCGTCGGGTGCCGTAGTTATGGATAAAGAAGAGTATACTCGAAAAATGTTGTCTATACTGAATGACGAAAGCAAATTCCAACGTATCGACAGAGTGGGAAAGGTGACTGATATGGAAGCAAGAATAATTTGACACCTTGATTTGTTGCTGCTGCATCGAATAATTGATG
>JTDE01000389.1:165139-182260 GCA_014338405.1 Paragonimus skrjabini miyazakii
CTCGTCTATCGCCAAACACATGTTGGCCACCGGTCACCGGATTAATCCTGAATCAACATTTAGGATTATAATGCGTCACACTAATCCGCGTTTCCTGCGTTTCGCTGAGGCGGTCGAGATTAGTCGTCTCAAGCCAGCATTGTGTGTACAAAAATAATTATATGTAAGCCTTAGACTCCCATGGACCTGATAGTTTTGCGTTGTTGTTCTCCACCTAATTTGCTATTTATTTTCTTAACCCTCACCCTAATAGTGTCATATATATGTTCCTGGTTATTGTTATTTGGTGCTGAAGAGGCAGTACGAAATGCTAGCATCTACCTCTGTCCGTCTTCTTACTGCTTTATTCAAATTTATGAAGGGAACCAACTGTTTCAAATATTCAGACGTATGATACACGCCTGAGCCATGATTATTGTTTGATTGAGACTGGGGCTTTTGTCGCCCGCTTCTTACTTCTCGCAAGTACTGTAGATGCCTATGCAAACAGAACCGTTTATTCGGAGCTGAATGCTTGTTTGGAGCAATATACAGTAGACCGGACGATACAAGCTTAATCCCGTTGTGTAAGAGCGGAACAACTCAGTTTCGGACGAATGTAGTTGATACGTTCACTAACCTTGTCAGGAGCCACAGTTATCACGGTATGAGACGTGAGAACTGGATTGCATGGCAAATAGTGTCTATGCTCAACGCTTAAAAGTTCACACGATTTATCGTTCAAATGAACGGTCGCCAGTTTCGCTGTTGTTGGTGCTCGGCGGCATTACGTATGCTTCCCATGGCCGGGATTTAAACTCTGGTCTCCGTTCGCGTGAAGCAACTTTGTTGGCCACTGAGGTGTTGAACTCATTGAGCACTACTGAATAGGCATATCAGCCTGCTGCACTTGAAGGCAACATTCTTTCGTGTCGCTATGAATGTAGTAATGTTTACCCATTGAATTAGAGTTGCAAACAATTTTGATCAAATGCGTATACCAGCAATTTATAAATTTAGACAGCATTTTGCAAATTTTTTTCCGAGGAGTAATTAGTAATCTGTGATTCAGTTAGTCTTTAAGAAAAACTTTATGCCAAAAAGTAGGTCATCGTTTAGACTACTTGTGTCCAACCTGTTCATCTATTGGACTGGGAGGTCAGTTGAATATTTTGTTTAATCGAAGTTTAGACAGGGTGTACAAATCAGTCTGATTCAGTTAAAACTGAGATGGTCATCTGAAGACTGCCTTGTGGACTTATATGTGATGGACTATAAACTACTTGTAACAACATGTTGAAACGACAAGCGGTAGAACTGAATTAGCAGGCTGTTTACTACTTGTTTGGCGGTGGTACTGAAGGCTTCAGTGAACCTCAGTTAATGACATCTGATAAAAACACTGATGACATACGCATTCCGTTTGGTGGCTTTTTGCAGTCAATCGACATATTTTGATCACCGGTGGCAAACATACTTTATGGCAGTTGTCAACTGATGACGTTTTTCATTAATGGTATGCTTCTAGTGTTTGTGATGCATGTTTGCGCCTGCTAATTTTCTAAATCATCTTATAAGTTTGAGTGAGATTTAACACCTCAGATGTGAATTACTGTTCAAGACGAAGCATCGATTTTTAACTAACTCCTACTGTTGTTGTTCAGGTCACTGACATTACTGGTAGCAAAGGCAATATATGCCGCCAACGTCACTAAGCAACGGAGCTTGTCCGGCCAAATTAGGAAATCCTAAACCATTAACCTCTTTTCGATATATGCTCATCGGGTTCATTGCTGTAAAGTATGTGGACAGATATCGATTAGTAAACTCAAAGTTTCTTCACAGTTATAACAGACTGAATGTAAACAATGACAGCCAATCGTATAGACTGCTGTTAATAAAAAAATCAGGAAGGCTGAGTAACAGACATTTTTGTTCCCAAATTTTATTACTGAATATATATACGATCTGTAAATAAAATAACTTAACAAAACTATACAATCCTGAGAGCTTTTAAACCGCGTCTCCATAAAGTACATACTAACAATACAGGGTTTGCTTCATTATCTAGTAATCAACTGGCTGGCTGATACATCAACATCTATGCGCCCAAAGTTTATTAGTCATGTTGCGAATATGTTGTGCAACTGCTTGAAACACATAAGTTGATAGTCAGATGCGCGATTTCATACAGGGGCTTTTTCATATTGCGGCTGCGTATACTTTGTTTACCGACTAACCAGGTATACATTTTCGATAAATTATCCTCTTTGGCTGGTACAATTATATAAAATTAAGTGACGAGTTACCACGTTACTGATCAAAGATTACTGAAGAGGCAATGTAATTGGGTAAAAGATTAACACGACTTCGCCGTGGTTAGGAACACAAACAAAGTTGGTTTTGGTTAGTCCGTTTTAATCAGGCTGGGACAAGGGGACGTGGACAAATTATTTCACGGGTTGGGCGGCCGTGTTCTGCCAAGGGAGCCTCATTGTTTGAACGAATTGTTTATGTACACACAGATCCGGGTGACGTAGTCGGATCGATTCGTTTTTTGTTCCTGTGGTTCAGCATACATAGATCGCACTACTAGGCGTTTATCTGAAAGAATCCATGAACACTGACCCGCTTGGTTTCACTCTGGGACAACAAAACGCATCAATTCACCCATTCTGGCCTATTTGGTCGACTGTAATCAACACAGACACGAAGACAACATTTCGTACCGTCTATCGGGTCCCGGCCACCTTGTCGCGAAAGGTAAAATGCCACATCCTGTCGATAGCCGAGGCGGTCGCAATCCGACTACGTCACCCGGATCTGTCTGTACATAAACAAGTCGTTCAAACCCTGAGGCTCCCTTGGTCGAACACGGCCGCCCAACCCGTGAAACAACTTTTCCCCGTCCCCCTGTCCCAGCCTGATTAACACTGACTAACTAGAACCAACTTCGTTTGTGTGCGTGACCACAGCAAAGTAGTGTTAATCTTTTCTGCAATTGCATTGCCCCTTCAGTAATCTTTGATCAGTAACATGGTAACTCGTCACATAATTTTATATAATTGTACCAGCCAAAGAGGAGAATTTCTCGAAAACGATCTGTTCGCTGAAACTTTGTTTTACATGAATGCTTCGGGGATTTTCAATTATCCAAGTATGTATTGTTTGTCACTCGGGCTAATTACATCCACTCCAGTATTGTATATTGTTGTGTCATATGTCACGTTGGTAGCTGCATTTACAAAAGCGGACCAATCAAGCAGATAGTAGTATGTGAACAAATCGTACAGAGTAGATTAAATATATTGTAACTGCTGCACCTAATTTTTTAAAGTAGGTTTCAAACAAAAATGCCTGATGTCCACCCATGCAATGATCATCTAGACGTGTTACAGCAGGCTAGATGTCTTTCAGTGTAATTTGGAACTTATGTTCCAGGCTGGTGTAGCATATAGACCTTGACGCTATCAGACAGCTATTTCGAAAAACTACAGAAATGAACAGGTTTATTTACCAAGTCAAATAGTTTTGACAGCCGCGGTTTCCATCCAAGCCTTTCTGGTTGTACAGTGTTCCGTATAAAAGCACCTTTACGAGGTATTGCATATTATTGTATCAAACAGAAAGCCTCTTAGAATCATACAGGAAACATCATCAGGGGTTTGGACGCGTGTAGGCCACTCTAAGAAAGGACAGTACGCCAGTCTGGTCAGCTCATACTCGACTGTCGAACACACTGACCCCAGAAGGAACGTTTGAAATGGACAAATCTTTCTGATAGTAGTTAAGTCAAATCTCAGATACACCCGACTAGGGGGCCTAGTCTTAAACATATTCACTAGTAGTCATGTTCCCAGAATTGAACTACAGCAGACCCTACTAAAAGAATGTCATAACGTGCTACCTCCTCTCGCAGTTTGAACACCTAACATTATTTGCTCAAATCAACTAACGGCTCTTTTACTGTAAACCAGAAGAATGTAACTCTGTAGTACAGCGATATTTTTGAGCTCCAGGCAGAATAATGACGTTCCACACGATATGATTTTTTATTCTCATATTGCTGTTATGACTGTCGTGAATTCAACTAAAACAGTGGTTAAATGGTTTTTCTGTTAGTTGAGAGTATCTGAGTTTGGATAACCATTAGCTGGTTCTTGTCTAGACAGTAGTAGCTCCACAGTATTCCATCACACATGTAATTATACTGTTTGGCGACAACAAATGTTGGGTTCTCCAAAGCCCATGAGGTTCTCTTTCAATCTGAGTGGTAAACAAATAGTATGACTCCTGATAGGAAGTATGGAATACGGCCAATGCAATTTAGACCTCATACATAGTTGGTTGCAACTTTTGCATTCTCATGAGCTTTTCAGTAAGCCTGTTTCAAACGGAACCATCAGATTCGAGTTTCTCTCTTGTTAGGGCTTACCGCTAGTGCGTATCTCCTATATGCCAGGAAATAGAATTCCAATCACATTTTCATGAGGCAGTCATGTTGACCACTGCTGTATTCACCACACATTTGGCACGATCATGTTTTCTTACTTAAACACTTGAACAATGAAACAGCTGATCGATTTGAGATTTGTCGTAGCAACTGTCCTGCCTACTCCAGTTGATAATTTCACGATTAGAATATGTCGTGGAGTTGTGAACACTGGGGAAATTGACCTGACTTTCCTTGATCAGATGTGAGAAAGCTGTGATTGTTGTACAGTGCGTATCAGCTCTGCCAATTATCAGTCATTAAACTTTTGCTCAACAGGCTTGATGGTTACTGTGATTTCACTTTGGTGAGAGCCATTGATTGGAGCAAACAGAACAGCCGACGCGTCTCCTTTCATGGCAATCGGGCAACTCGAGCCACCGAATGTAAACAAACCTTAAGACGATATGACGATATTTACGTGCGTAATTGCTCACTATATTGCGCAATCCTCCTCACAATAAGAAAAGCAGAGTCAAGTGTTATTTCGCCTACTTTCAGCACATTTACAATATTACAAAATACTAAGAGCTGCCTTGAAAGGACCTTGGTTGTAATTATGAACGTAAACTTATTTCGATCTATCTGATGTGGAAATATTCTTCTACTCACTCTCTGTTAATCACACTGGTTGGAGTTACTAAAGTTGAAATACTGTTCTCACAAGGATGATCACGTTGTTGTACTGCTTTTCCAATGTACTCAGTTGGCCAGATCATATTGGAAAGACGATTGAGAAAAACCGTATGGTTTTTCATAAATGAATGTTATTATTATGTAAGCAGTTCCGCATGTCAAAACAGTCACCACATTTGTAACTAACTCTAGCTTACCTCTTAAGTTTTCCATTACATTGTATTTGACAGACTAGAGTGTAAAGCTTGAGGTTAAAATGGTATTTAGAAAATCAAGTCACATAGTTAAATTGACATATGTATCCGTTCTTACAGTTTCCTCTTGTTTGAGATGAAAACCCATAGACGTCCGGATCAATGAATAGCACGAGTTCTAACAACGTCGTTATATCAGCATACGACAAACTTGATCAACTTTCCTGCTATATTAACGTATGAAAAAAGTGGAGAATATCTTTGCGGGGAAATGACGATTTTTACTTTGAGTTTACGATAGGCACAGAACCATTTGTTTGTCAGTTACAATAAATTCAACTGTCGAAATTTAACACTTTGAGTGCATTATGCTAGAAGAAAGCTCGTTATGTTCAGTTTTGCTAATGCAATACGTGTTGTGCTGTGTCTTTCACTCGGACTGTTGTCCTTGTCTAAAAAATGCATTGTTGTAGTGAGAAGGAGCGATCGTGCTGTAGTACTCAAACCATTGCTATTCACTGGTGGGGCCATAGCATGGATTTTGACATTGAAGTAGTCACGAGAAAAATACAAAAAAAAACATCGGAGTGCAGCATTGCATGAAATGGTTCCTGATACGTAAAAGAACTTAAAGGAACTGAGCATTGGCGTATGTGGCAACCGTGACGGTCTGAACCCAATACCGTGCGCAGATGGGTGCTTTTGTTTATTGTCATGTTTAAATGTATAACCCGCGTGTTGGTTTCCTCAATAAGTAACCCTTGCGCCATCCGCGTTCTTGGATCACAACACTATCACTTGATGGTATCGATTCGGATACTAATGTTTTCAACTAAACACGATTTATATGATCGATTCGTAAGTTCAAACAGACGAACAAATTAGAAACCATTTGGATACTATTGTTTGTACCATCTACGACTTGCTGTCAGCGTTCTCAAAAGTTGTCAGACGGAAGAAAACAAACCAGTGAAGCTGTAAAAATAACAAATACGATTCAAAGTTGCTGATCATGTTAATACACTTAGAAATGCCACGGTGTTTCCCTAAGTAATCACGAGTGCGTTATATTATGGTCACATTTTCTATATAGACAGTCATGACACAAGAAATCATAAGATTTTCGTACTCGGATACAGTGAAAGATTAAATAAACTCACTGACCTGACTGATGTTAAGAAGCACGGAATAACATGGCATTTTTAAATTTATATTGTGTATTCCAAATACACTGATCCAAACACAATGTTTCAGGAATTTAAGTATTCTATGCAGGCACAGATTAAGATTTTAGTTATGGCTGGAAGTTGGTGCATTCTGCAAGCTTTCTTATTATTTGTGAATAATTTAAATAATTTTTCTTATTATCTGCCGATTGTTTACAGTCCGAAATTATTTTCTAAGTTTGTTTAAAACCAGTGTGACCTTAACTGAAACGTGCTATTCAATTATAGTGACAGGTGAAATCAAATGACATAAGTTTGCATATACCGGTGACGTTTTACATTCTTAACAAGATTATATTTATATGATATATTAAACCCGATCATGACTAGGTCAGAGAATGAAATCAAAGTCAACTGGTACAATATACACCGCACATCCAAGCAGCGTAATTTGGCCAGAGTTCAACAACGTTGTAATGCTAATCTGATAAGTAGCTCATGCTGCGTACGGAGAGACGGATGTCAGTTTAAAGACTGAAAGCTTTCGTAAATTACAACATTTGGTTGTTTTTTGTTGTGTGAGCTGAGCTGATTCGACTCATTGCTAAACGATTTGATTGACGTGAAATACGTACCAGTAGTGGAATAGACTTGAGTGCCTATGTTTAATCCATGTAGAATGATAGAAATCGCGCACGTTTTGACAATGCAAGGTTTCTGTGTTAGTGAGCTATTTATACAGTAAATAACTGCAATCCTATTTATCTAACTGTCTAAATATTCGTTAAGTATTCTTTTTATGGATTACACGATTAGCAATCATTTCAGATAAACTGAGTGCACGTCCGCTGTTCAGTGAACTCACGTAAGCAAGCGAGTTCATGAGCTGAAGACTCCTGTAGTTGCACATACAATAGCGTTTTGTTTGTGTTTGTGCCATAAGAACTGTAGAATGTGTTTTAAAGAGGAATTCAGGATTTACCAAACAATGCTGTAGGCATTTCTTTCTACAAATAAAAACAGTCAACATCCAACATGAAATATAAAGATAGCTTCATTAATGACAAATATTTAGAGATGATTACAGCATACAAAAAACAACGCAAATGTTTACTAAGTTGAAATAAAGTAATTAATTCTGTCGAACGCAGTTGTAGTGTTGTGATCCAAGAACGCGGATGGCACAAGGGTTGTTTATTCGACAAACTAACACATGGGTTAAGCATTTAAACAAGACCTGAAACAAAACCACTCATTTGCACGCGGCATTCGGCCCCAGACGTTTTCGGTTATCGCAGACGTCAATGCTCAGTTCCATTAAGTAACAGGGACCACTATGAGCGATGCTGCACTCTGATTTTCCTTCCTGCATTTTTCCTGCGACTTGTACGATGTCAGAATATATGCTCTGGTCCTACTACTGAATAACCGTGGTATGAGTAGTATGTTACGATCGCTCAACTTCACTGCAGTAGTGTTTAAATCCAGCATTGTTGTAACACTCTTCAGTATGCCCTACTAAAGTTATTAGTAGCTAGGAGAAATTAATGTCCCTCACGTTCCGTTCCATCCATGTCGAGTTGTAATACAGTGAACGTTCAACACGTCCATCTAAAAGCCCTTAATCACCTTACAGAATGCCGGGCACATGGCGTCAGTGTTTGATAATCATAACGAGATGGTATGTTTTCATTGTAATTTATTACAAATTCAGCTATAGTTTTGGGTAACTAACCTTTATTCCTGGTGTTTTATGCCCTCTGACCTACTGTTTTCGATTATGTGTGTAATTGTTACCGCCTACATACATCAATCATTGTAGTTGTGAAATCAGCACTGTCCACACTGATGTTTCCTTATTAAATATGTTTAGAATGTAGGCTGTGGGCACCCTGACTGTGTAATTGAATCCCGATTGGTTTAGTCAGGTAACTTTCCCTCACTCATGGTTTGGCCAGTGGCCTGTTCTTCCGACTCCGTGCACACCTACTACTTACAGTCCGTCCAGTGTGACCAACGAAAGCAGTTAAAATGTTTCTGCTCAAAACATCTCATGTGACCCATTTGATAATTTTAAGAGCAGAGCATATCTACAGTTGTAAGCGAAAAGCTCACGAACTGATCTTGTAGGGCTTCACTCTCATCTATATTGCCCTCACTAGAGTTAACGGAAAATTCTGTAGAGCTGGCAGTCTAAAGTTCTTCCCACACAAACTGCGGAAGTTTGATTTAGGCGATGCGATATTCTGTAAAGCGGCTTATAGACGAACTGACTGGTTATAACCTTCACGAAAAGACCACGGTATGTGTACATACTGTAACATGCAAGCCGGTCGTCTCTACTCTGGTTGTTCATTACGCTTGCGGACCGACTTTAAGGCAACATGGATACACCGGGGGATAGCGTTCTTCCAAAGTAGGGGTTCCAACAACAGTCCTGTGGAGGGAGACTACAAGAAATAGGCATGAACCAAAGGCCTAGTAAGCCGTGCGCGAGACTCACCAAAAGAAAACCAAAACGGCACTCATAACACAGCAGCACGCCCTGTTACACAATTCAAATTCAACCTGTGCGCGCTTGCTGGTTTCGACCGCACGTTTCGATACTGTTCTTCACTTGCAAGCTTTCGACACAACATACATATCCATTGAGGATATTTCAGATAGGCAAAATTTTCTATATCGCAGTTTTAAATATTGCTAAAACTCTTGAGTGAAGAGTTTCTGATTTACTCATCGGAGAATTGTACCATCACCGTAAAATTTATGCCCACCTATGATTCAACGAATGCCTCGTGTCATTTTGATCGATAAGGCCTGAAACTAAACATAGACACTTGGGTTGTGTTTGGTCAGTGTGCTCGTTTTTTGGAAACTCAATCTTATCATACCTATTCACGTATTCAGTACAGACTGAAATATGGGATGGATGTACGAACATGTTATCTCATTTAAGAGCATATTAGTGAAGAAGGTTATATGTAGATGTAGAACATTACGTCACGCAAAGAGTGACGTTTACTTAGCCATTATTCTAAAACGGACCAATAGAACTTAAAGAACTGTAGGACACCGTTAAACTAGGCCACAGTTTATAAATCCAAGCATGGTGTGATATGCATTATACAGATATATAGCTTGTGAATTTCATGAAAAGGTAGAACTGTTATATACGCGTTTAGAAATTTCGCTTAATTAACGACTTCAAAGTGATGACATCAACTGCGAGCAGCCACAAAGTTTCTTTTTACATCGGTAGCATTTATTTCTGTTAACCAGTACATTTATACAGATCTTACGTATTCCTTATCAACAAGACCAGTTTTTCTGTTAAGCTTTATACACATGGAACATTTACGCGTTATGCCAAGCGTAACTGAAGGTGAATATAGTAGTATAGTGAAGACGAGCGTTCGCGTTTTACTACGTACACCACTATTAATGTTGTATAACAGGCAGTTTCGTTTGTGAATAGTTTACTGCCCACACACTCACTTACTACACACACATTCTACTCACAAACGAAAGTGCTTGTTATACAACACCACCTTTTTCCAAAGTTCGTCGGCTCCTCTGTATCTGCTGATGAATCCACTTCGTCCAATACAGTGTTGCCTCCAGAATTATTGGTCTTCTTCTGGTTCGTCGCTCCGGTATATCATGCCACCTTGATAACTCACTGTCATACACTTGTTTCGTCTCGCCATCCCTCTTTATCGTGTATACTGGGCCCGTTTGGAAATTGCCAAATACGGACCTTTACATTTAGGCAGAAGTTTTTTGATCCTGGACACGACACCAGTTGTTGAGAATGCAAAATACGTTAAGGCCACAAGTCGTTTATTGTAAGAACTCCCGCACAGGTTATGTTAAACGTTGGACCATGAGCACATATACACATTTACACGACTGACGTGCATCCACGCACATTGGATAGCAGTACGTTGTAGTTCGTTCTGGTGGCACTTTCCCATATCGCGTACATGCTATTCCGATAGTCGCTTCTGGCCCATCGTCTTCCTGGCATTGAGGTTTGCCTCTTAGTTTCTAAATGCCACCTGTGATTAGTATACTACTCACAAACGAAACGGCCTGTTATACAACATTAGCCAGCAGTGGGCAGTAGCATTGATTTTGATACTGAAATAGCCGGGGGGGATTAAGAAGAAACATTGGAGTGCAGTATTGCATGAAATGGTTCCTGATACGTAAAGGAACTTAAAGGAACTGAGCATTGACGCCTGTGGCAACCATAACGGTCTGGGCCCAACACCGTGCGTAGATGAATGCTCTTGTTTATTGTCATGTTTAAACGCATAACCCACGTGTTGGTTTCCTCAATAAATAACCCTTGCGTCAGTGTCCATGTCTTTCGCATCTATAGCAGACGTCGTTTCGTTTATCCTCCTTCATCACCTACATACCCGTCACCTGCTGAGTCAACTTTTCCACTGCGCTTCGAAGATCATTCAGTTCACTTGGTTTGCTTGCCTTCCACCCGTTTACTATCAGGGAGTTTTATGACAGCAACCGTCGGGTCGGATCAGCCAGCCGTTCCAACGTAATCGGATGTGCGATGAGAGCAACCCTAAACTGATCCCGGACTGTTAGTTGCACTTCATTAAAGAACTGTTCTGTCAGCGTGCGTTGCTCTGAATTCTGGTTCACTGCAAGCAGTGACACGGCCGGGTGCTGTTGAGCCGCCGCATTGCCTCCTGGCAGTCGGCGGGGCTGCCGAACCCGGTCATTAACGCCTCCTTTGCGGCAGCCCACTTCAGCTTCGCAGGGTTTCACTGTTGACTAGTAGTGGTGTGAGTAGTATAGCGCGATCGCTCGTCTTCACTACATGTGATGATAGGGCCTAAGTTTGTAAAGTGTTATCGATCTGCCATCGGTAGCCGGAGTCTAATGATCCAATACAATTGACGGCGAGTTTAATTGTAGGTATGGTCCAGACTAGCAAAGCAGCGCACCCACTTTCCGTCCTACTATGAGAATTCACCGCGGTGTTACTCTCACGAATAAACTAACGGAAACTGCTCCGAATTAATTCGTTCCGTCGTGGTAACATTTATTTTATACTGTCTTCAGTTTTTAGCAGGATTTATTTATGTGTTGAAGGTGAATGTTATAACTATTTGGATGAACAATGAGTTGTTCCAAAGTAGCATGTTGTGTGGAACGTTATACAAATAGACCGCCTGTTTACAAACATATCTGGTTAGGTTTTCTGTTATTTTTAGTTCAGCCGAGTTCTGATTAATTTCGTTCAACGGTTTTGTCAGATCGTTCTATACTTCAGAGTTAGTGCTCAAGTTGGAGCATTAATTGGATTACAATTTTAAATTTTGCCTAAAGAAGACTTTTGTGATATTCTTTTAAGCTAATCTCACATGAGCACATCCATAAAACCTAATCCTGTGTTTCATGGCTATAGACTGTTCTCTTGTCGTTATACTGGGGACAAAAATTGCCAGCAATAACCCTACAGCCTTGTGCGCTACGTACAGTGTACGGTCTACAAATGGGCAACTGTACCAAATAAACTTGATTAGTTCACTGGGGTATCGTTGATTTAATTTGTAACGATGGACACTGACAGCGACGTGACTGTTCTTCATTATTTGACATTGTGAAACGTGAACTGGAAGCTGGATTGTTTCAATTCACTTTAAATACATCAGAATTACCATTGATATTTCAGGCAATCCTGGGTATAGTTTTACCTTCAGAATGTGAGACAATAAAGATTCAGTTGTTAGGTAAAACATGTCTGATTATTTCACTTGAGTAAACAGACGTGTTACTCTTAGCTAAAAGTCTTAGACAGAGTGGCTGTTGGAACAAGAACAACTGGCCGTGATGTCACAAACCTATAACACGGTGCTGGTTAGCATATGTTAGTAGAATTATCGACAACGACACGTGACATCGATCATCGCACATATCTGAAAAGTCAATCCGAAAATGCGTAGGTTAATTCCATAATCCATGATTATCGTTGCGTCCAATCAAATGTACGATAAAAATAACAGAACTAAGTGGATCAAATCACGTGTTGGATAGATTAAACACTTATCATCTACATTGAGCATTTTTTCTGATAGCATTTCAAATACCGCAAATAATGATTCGAACAAAGAGGTTTTCATTCCGTGATATTCACATGTGTGATGGTATTTAATATTTAGTCACTTTGACTCAGATAATTAGTAGTGTATAACAATTTCACAGAAACTTCAAACAGCCGTGTGAAAGTAATTAGTACAGCCAGTTAATTCCGGTAACTCTATGCTGTTGTAGGTAATGTGTGTTTGATGAAAATTTACTGTTGGAATAAGTGGCTATCATGTTTATTTTGACTGTTTCTAATTTACAGTCTGCACTGATGATTTCATCTTCGGTCATTTGTGATATGAACTCATCCGAAGTATTGGAAAGATTTCATATTCTCCGAATTTAAACTATAGCTTTTGCAATTTTTGAGGTGATTGTCGCGTTTGATTTGGAAGTAGACAGGGAAATTCATCATTCTAGAATGATGGGTAGGTTATGAAACTATTTTTGAGAAGTTGCGAAGTCATTAATGCTTTTCCTTTTTCCTCAAGTTTTCTGTAAAAACAAAATTCATGATAAAATTTTACTGGTTTCCCAGTAGTGGAGTATAAACTAAACACCATCCACAATTGATCATAGCTTTTGCATTCCTATAAATTTTCCAATGGGTTCCTTTAGATAAGAAACACTGTACTCGAGTTTCGCTCACATTAGAGCTCGTCAGTAGTGCATAACATTGCCACTGCCAGGACTACAACTCCGGTCACGATTTCATGAGCAACCGTGTTGATCACTGGGGCCAACTGGAAAGTCTACGGGAATGCGGCAGATGTCATCAATTGTGGATAATTTTCAACTGATATGAAAGCAAAATTCCTTACTACTCATCAGTAGTAGTGGAGTGATTATGATCAGATACTGACGGCACCGCTGAGGTTTTGTCCACTTGATGACACGTTATTCAAAGTAGATTAGCATGCAACTCTCTCCCACGTTTTTTCCAAATAGTTGCTGTTAGTCTTCACTGTGCTCGTTCGGATCGTTTCGAGTACAATTCGATTTTAAAATGATCCCGCAATATTTTGAAGTCCTCTATAACATTCTGCTTTCAAATCGGTCTTGATACAAATAGGATACAAATAATTCAAAAAATGTCTGAAAGAGATTTAATACAGAAAATTTGGAAGGTGTTATTTTGCAAAATGTTCAGAAAATTCGCAGAGGCAAGCAGTCGTACTGTGTACCACCTGCGCAAAAAAATATGTAGCAGATTTATGAATGTGTTTTGTTTAAAGCTGCCCAGCTTACAAATGAGTTTCAACCGACACATTAAAATCTGACAGTACACATCACGTAGAGAGTCACGTACTATGCCTATAAGAATCCCGCGCGTTATCCGTCAGTATTTGTAGGAAAACATATACTGTGTGACAAAATTATGTGTCCACCTGACGTTTAGAAATACGTCCCCGAGTGTATAGGTGTTTACAATAAATAAACAGATCTTATTAACAAACAGTCAGCTGTTACTAGTATGTACAAAAAATAGCCTCGAAATGTTTGCGAACCTATGTTGAGTGTCAGAATACTGCGAATGGAATATCACGACTTGTTTACATTATTTTGCTCGAACACTTTCACCCTCGTAGTCACAGTTTTAGCATATTCAAACACATGCTGGTTTTAAAGCAAATGACCATTAAACTGTCAAGGTTTACATCTTAACAAACGTCTGTGTACCCGACAGCCCAATAAAGCCCACGGACTTCCTAATGAGCTAGGAACAGTACAGCAGATCAACTAGTCCAGAAAGTACTAAGCTGTACCTCACATTCTATGACGGGCCACCTGTAAATGTTAGTTTTCCTGAGGCGATTTACAGAAAATGAACATTTTGATGTTTCTAATACTACCCCTCAGATTGTGTTAGAACAAACTAATTAATAACGCTAAAAATGGCTTATGAGTTCGGAAAGTCAACTTCGTTTAACTAACAAGACTTTGCAAGACCGACCTTAATTTAGTTGACCAGAAGCGGTTACTTTCTGAAATCCGTTACAGAAACAATGAATGATTTTCCCCTATCCTCAACTCATTTCCATTGCCTAAATCAATAGTAAAATGTGACAACATGTTGACTGCAATCGTAGATCAACTAGGAAAGTCTGGTAAGGAGGAGAATTTCGGTTTGGTCGTTGAACGTGCGAAATTCGGCTGAGTGAAGACGCCGTTTATCGTCAAACCTAGGCTTGAAGATTGGAAAATATAGGTCATTGTAATTGCGGACGCTCATCTACTTGACTGTCTGCCTCAATATTGCCCACTTATCATATAAATATTTTCGAGGGAGAATTTTAAGCTTAACGTGTTTTATTTCCTTGGATTTGAGAACTAAACCATTCCATTATGCTCTTCGTTAAACTCTGCTTGCAACAGTTTACCAGTAATATACAACATAGCCGTTGAGATAATGAGAAGACGTGTCAACCAAATGTAATATCCTTGAATCCAGTCGATAAACGGACACATATGGCAAGGAAAACTCTATCGTCATCTCATTGAATAGCTTATTTCCAAAGTTCTACGTGGTTGTTTTTTTAAAAGCATCCGTGAAGACACGATAGGAGAGGACTCAGTGCACGCAAGTCGTACAAAAATGAATGAGTTAGTGTTTCTTACACTCAATCAAGTTTGCCAAATTTGCTAATCGAAAGAAGTTGACAAACAGTGGTAATTTTTCAAATGTTGATTCATTGTTCATCAATTGCTGCGTCAGCAATGGAAGCGTGGGAACATTAACAAACTTAAGACAAACTGGTGCACACAACTGAGGTCAGGTTATCAGTATGCTCGCGATGCATCGTAGCAGACTGCATTATGAATATCATTGAAAATGTTACCTTTCATTTGAGAATGCTGAACAAATCAAAGTGCATGTGAACGAAGACTATTGTTATGACTGCTAAAAACGCTTGGTCTGGGGAAATGTTTTTTGCAAGACGTCCAGTGGAGACGTGAAAATACAGAATGATGAACACAAACACTATTTTGCACGACTGTCGTGTATTTCTGTATTTGGCATTAATGTAGCCACACTCCTGTTAATGCATATATACTTGTCTAACAGTTGCTTCTAGCTCCTGAACTTTCTGGCATTAAGACTTGCCACTTGGTTTATACGCCTGCCGTACTACTCATAAATAAAGCAATGGTATATAAAATTGGAATATAAGGGAGGAGAAGTGCTATGAAATGAACCAGCAACTAGTAAAACTTGGTCAGAATTCTAGACCATGTGCGGTTGCCTATATTCTTTATGCTGGACATGAAATTTGGATTATCAAGCACTCAGCCTGCATTTAATCTATGCAAACCAGTTTTGACGATTGAAATGGTTTGTTCTCCACGTCATACACCGGAATAATCTCGAATGACAGATTTGCTTTGATCTCCATTCTCATGCAAAACATTATCAACAAACAACTTTCTCTAGCTGAGGAATTAGTGAATCTATATCTAAATATTACGTACCACACAAGACTGCGCCAAGAAATAAGGCCGTTTATTTGGACCACTTGCTAGGATACCTGCTGCTTTATTATTTCTGTTTCTATTGGGTATAGTCCACCTTCTCAACTGCAATTCTTGTCATTCTGCTTGACCCAATCTTCTCTTTCATCTCTCAGTGTTCCGTTACCTAATAGTTGACGCAAAGCCGGTCGGTTTTGGTATTATTTTGATTTTCCCTCACTGAGTCACAACTATTCTGTGCACTTTAGTAAACTAAAGTAGTGACTCATCAAAACAGCTGATCGTATACTTATCACCTTCATGTGATTCACGCACGTAATCTTACTCGATGAATTGTCTGGTATTCGGCAAAATTTTAGGTTCTGATAACACATATTCTTTGGGAATATAAAATTTCCATGGTTTTCAATATTGAAAACGGTGTAGTCGGCTGCCAAAAAATCGAGTAAATTTTTACCTTCATTATGAACAAAAGACAAGAAAACTTGAAGCTGAGCTCTGAGAAATATATGATTTTAAATTTGTGGTACTGATAAGTAGTGTGGCAAAGTTGTTAAACCAACAGAGACCCGATGGTTAGAAAAAATGTTTGTTTCGGCAGGATTCAAACTAACGGCAAGTGAAACATATTTCCGCTTACATTACCTGATCCACAAGGCCGGGCCAACAGGTCAGAAGTCTCATACTTAGTTCAAGCTATCCACTTACCTCACTGTATAATGTGGCACACATCAAATGAGCCAGGGGTATAAAATGATCTCCCGGTGTAGTTTCCTAACCCAGGAGGGAAGTTGCTGATGGTACGGGGCATATTGGCCATGCTAGTGGTTCGACTCCAGCCAACAATGACAGTTTTCCAGTTTGGGTAACACGCCAGTTTTTATATTTAGGAAGAATCAATAACATTATTCGTTCTTTTACAGTGATGCTACGACTGAATGAGAGTAAAACAGTTCATTCATTTTTGTTTAGCTTTTAAAATCCGAGGTCTTCTCGTTGGTTTGCTTGTTAGGACAATCGTATGAGTAATTATTCAAGGCAACATTGTACCTGTCTATGTCTGAAT
>JTDE01000389.1:188126-205112 GCA_014338405.1 Paragonimus skrjabini miyazakii
GCACCGTGTTTAACTGCGTTAACAGATGTGACCGAGCTATATACAAACTGTATCTAAATAAGAATATGCACAGGCAGCACAATAAACATTTTGAATTTACAAGAACGGATATTGACGGTTCTGAACAGACATTTTCTTGGCACGTGAAAAACAATATTGATAAAGTGAATAAGCAGGGAATTGTTAACCAGAAAAACAAACTTAGACAAGCTAATAAAAAGAGTGGTTGGAAAGCTTTCAAAATTTAGAAAGAACTGAAAGACTTTAAGTTTTCTTGGCGATTTTCAGATAATACATTACTTACTGCCCACAATTTGTCGGTCTCTTGAAAATGGCAGTATACACTGAATACAGTCGCAGATGGCTTGGTGGCTTCGTGATTCGCAGTCACAAACCCACACCCTTCTTTTGAGTTATTGAACCAAGACTACAAAAAAAGCGACTCTAGAAATAATCTTCGAGACGTGAGCCAATTTTATAACTAGCCAGACAATCAGATCTCTGATTCTGTTGGTTCTAGAAACAGCAGCCAAAGGAATAAATGAGTTTACTCTTCTGTCAATGGTTAATATCGGCTTTTCTGTAGAAGCGTGATATATGCTAATGGTTTTATCTAGCAGTCCGCCAGTGCTAGCTGTTTTCTAACCCGTGACGATTGTTTCTGAAAGATCATTACTGAACACAGTAAATATCTTAAAATGGACGTTGGGCTATGTAACTCAAATGCGGTGGCTCACCGCCGCAACCAAGCAATGCAAGCAAATCGAGTAAATGCCATTCGTCAGCTTACCAGCTTGCCGCGTTCACATAACCGGGATAGCAACCATACATTATGTGGTTCAGCAAGCTGGAGGTTTCCGTTGGATCCCAAAGCCTGTGTGGAGATATGCATGCTTCGTTCCACAATATATACATGAGACCACACGATTTGGATAGTTCGTGCAAGACATACACCATGCCTGTTCACACGTTTAACCAGCAAAAAGGTTCAGTATTGAATTCGCTTACTGAACATACGGCTGTTGTATGAAAACCATGTCCAAATGACCGTCTTCAAAGGCTCACGTGCATGCAGGTTACGCGGAGAAATCAATCCAGTTTGACTGTTGGTACTATTTTTTGTCAGTTTTTACGGTGCTCAGAAGTCAACAATGCAAGTCATACTGAGTAACTGATTGCTTAGAGTGTGTTTGCATTCCGTTTTATTCGCTTGCATGTAGTTGATAAGAAATGGTTACGAGCTCATGACCACCGGTAAAATGTGGTAACTACTGGTCAAACAACAATCAACAACGATTGTTTGCTTCAGCGATGATTACGAGCTAAGAAGTTATTAGAAAACCTGACCGTAATTTGCTTCCGATTTTTTTCACGTAAACTCACAGTTGACCATCGAATGAGTGAACAAAACATTATGTTGATATCTTGTGACCTCAAAATTACTCCGTAGAGTCTAGTCAATAGAACCACTTCTAACAGTCAAGTGAAAGCAGTGTATGAATATCGATGGAACGAAGGTTTAACATCGATCAGCTCAACTGAAACTAGTAAAGTAACCCGTTCAGCTTTCAAGGGGTAAGGATGGCAGTAGAGGCAATGTTTTAATCCAACACTAAATACAATCATAATAAACAAGATGAATACAACAAACTCAGCTGTTATTCCTAGTAGGAGCCCCAATTGTACAGAACCAGTGAACAGAATCATAGGTGGTTTCAAATGATCACTAAACAGTGTGACTGGCAGGGCATATAATATTGTTCAGAACAAATCGGACCTAAACCAGTGAAAATATATAGAAGGAACGACGTAATAACAAAAGTTTAATCATCTAACAAATAAGAGGCAAAGTCGGTGGAATTTTGCTAAACAGCGAAATGCTTGTTTAATAAGAGAACCAACAGGAAACAAGAGATGGCTCTGGATGCTGGAAAGATTACTTCTAAATTGTCTAAAAAACAGAAACTTTTGGTGGCCAATAGGAAAATATTCATAAAGTGGCAAAACAACGATGAAAAAAGTCGCAACTCATGATAGAACCGATAAAACTTTGGATACAACCGACAGATCGGTAAGCTAACGTCTGTTGCACAACGCAACGGAACTTGTTCATCGTTTAGGAAGCTGTAATCTCGACTAGCCAAACCCAGAAATTGACAGTGCGCATTGTGACATAGAACACAAAAGACAGATGAAGACGTAGCATGCGAAGAAATATGTCAGACGGGCAGTAACTTAACAATAAACACTCAGAGCAGATTGCGAAAAATCAACTGAGTTATAGCTTATTTCTACCCCGTAATTGTAGATGGACATAGTCCATCTTGGATTGCACTAACTGCAGCTGCATGGACTCGATATAGTGTCTGTAATACAACTTGCTGTTCACCCTCAAACCAACAATCCACGGCCTGCTTCATCTCTGTTTGGAATCATCAGGTAGATATAATCTAAATGAAGAGTCGAACCGACTATCCTTCGCTTTACAAGACAGAACTAGTGGCCGAACGGATAAGAGTGTTGACTCATAACGCGAAGAATAGCCCGCTCCCTACCTCATTCAGAATATCTCTTTCTGTTGAGTCCAAACAAGAAAGAAGCCGGTCGTGAAATGTCTGTTTGAGAGTAAGCATCAAAAATCACAAAGTGGACAGGTGAATCTGAGGATTGAACATATTAGTTAAATATGAAAGCGATTTTCCATAGCGGTTGTATCGTAAAGATCTCCAGAAGATATCAGTCGAAGAGTACGAACTTTCTGAAGAGAACCAGTTGAACAACTAAGTTTGTATAAAGTTTATACCGAAACAAGAAATTCTCTCACTGTAACATTTGTGGCAGAAAATCAACATGCTGTGCACTGTTCACCTGGCTAACCAAACTAAGCATTTCACAAACTGGGCTGTACAGAGTTAATGTATTCTCACTGATTGAATTGTTCTCTTGCATTCTTGAACGTGTTCAAATGTTCATGCGTTGCCTGGTCTACCATAGGCAAACCTATATCCCAGATGTTTACCATCTTACTTACGCACAACAACTCGTTGGCTGACTTTCACTATTCCCATCATACGACTGACGGTCTCAATAAAGGTCATCTCCATATGGCTTCCTGAATGTTACCCACCCTCAAGGCCTCTCCTTTTATGGAAGAACTGAACAGCCCAACATTTGATTGTAAAGCAAGAAAAGCGGTAGAACATGTCCGTATTCAATATGCGCTGACAAATTTCTTGTACCGTAGTTTTTTAAAGTGATAAAAACCTAATGACAGGTCAGTCCTTCACTTTGGTATTTTCTTTCATTTCTGAAGGGTGACACACTTTAAAGGTTTAAATAATAAACTCATAAGGTACAGTCCTAACCGAGAGCAGCGTGGAATTTCAGCGTCCCGTGGATCGGTGTCGGGTTTATGACTGTTGTAGCACTCCCCGTGGATATTATGTAAACAAAAACCTTTTCAATCTGAACACAAGAATAAGACGGTTCTCTGAAACATGGTCTACTATCTTTGTTTAAATAAGTTGTAAAGCAGAAACCATTTAAATTCCGTGATCAAATTATGAATACCTAATTGAATTGCTAGTGAAATCACAATCGGCGACCCCGAGTTTTGGCATGCTGTTGGCCTATTTACTGTCCATTTTTAGTAAGACAGTTTCAGTTGCTTCGGTGCGTCTGTGTGAGCGGTCTCGTACAACCGCACACACACGCACACACGCAATGGTCACGAGCCGACATCTACCACTGTTCACCCTGACCAGTAAGCAATTCGAATGTTCGGTCGATAGGATTGGCTTCGCGAATATCGAGTGTTGGCGTGACCGATTCGATGTTAACAGACAGGATTTCAGGTACTGCTCGAGTTATTTGACTGCCGAGATGGATTTGGAATGTTGCAATCAACTAAACTTCGGAAATAAAAGGCGGTTTGACTAACAGTCTGATTTTTGCTTTTCATCTTCGGAAGAATTACTTAACGTGCTATGTCGTTGCAGCAAAAGCGCTAGCAATTTGTCAGATAGTTACGCCATACAGTCTTGAATTGTAGAGTTAGTGAGAGATGAAATCAACATCCGCAGTTGTGAAATGAGTAACAATGGGGACATAATAGCCGTAGGTCCAGAACAAATTTCCTCTGACCGCACAGTCATGCAGTGTGTAACCGAATTATAATCGCTTTCGTAATGACCAAAACACGAGGTTTGACTTCTTTGGATTAACAACACAATAGGAAGTAGATGGGCTGGGAAGCCAGTTAAGATATGATACGGTAAATTCAGTCAACAAGGCGTGCCAGAAGTGTGCTCAAGTTGGATTTCACCTGGGTAAACTAACGTTAGGTAAACAAACTTCGTTTTCTTCGATGGGCTTTTAGGTTTTACACCTGTCAGTACATTGCAGGGGCCAATCATCCTCTTTGAATGGCTTCTGTAAAGATATCGTTTCTGCTGGAATCTTGTCCTCGATATATATCTTCATAGCTTTGCGCATCAAACTATAAACCAGGTTTCTGTTTTGTCTGAGAGGGACGTACCTCGAAGAATGAGTATGATGGTCACTCCAAGTCCCATTCTCATAAAAGTGTTTGAATTGAGCGATCCGGAAGACGATTCAGTGCCGTGTCCAAAAATGATACTCTTCTGCCTTTCCCGTCCTCAAGTGCAAATTTGATATTTTAATGTATTGTGTCGGTCTCAACAAACGGGTTTTGAGATTCCTATATTCATTAACTACGCAAATGATACCGTCTACGCACCTCTTGTAGAAAGCGTCAAGTCTAATAATCTCAAGAATTTAAAATATCCAAGAAATTCTGAATATAAGATTTATGTGAACAGAACTGTTTTCCACAAATCTTCACATTTGGTTGATGCAATTATATAAGGCACGTGAAAGCTTGGAAGAAGTTCAGCAGAAACAAATCAAAGGTAAATGCAATTGCATAAAAGCATACATGACTGCGTTTTAGATTGACAGGGATAAATTGGTTGGCAAGGTTTTCAAATTACCGTGCGAGTTGGTTGTACGTGTTTGCCAGTAGTTCTACCAAGGCGCTATCAAGTTGTTTTCGAACATAAATGCAGTTGGGAATTAAGAGTTAAATCTGTAATGAAAGCTAATAACTCAGTTGAGTAATATTGATACCTTGACTCAAGGGGTCAAGTATAACAAAGCTATCCGTAAAACAGATAGGGATGGTAGGCAAGTAATGGGACGATTCACTTTCTTGCTGAATCACGATGAAATTATTTGGGTTATGAATAGTTTCCCAAAAATGTCCCTGCTGATCACTCAAGGATTCCTGTTTCCAAAACATTCTCATCACCTCACTTTCATTCAAGGAATGAATGAATAAAATGTTGTTGAGAACTACCTGCGGTCACAAAGTTACTTGCGCCAGTGAATTCTGTCATTAGGCTTACAATGTTTGACAGTTAAGCGGCCGTGTAGTGGTCAGGACAGTTGCAGCACCCTAATGGCTCGTCTTGTGGATACACCGCATTCTGTTGTATAATAGAAAACAATAAATTAATTGCTGAACAGTAAGTTGCAGCTCTGAATATTATGCATCCCTTAAATTCCGTGGACAAAACTATGGCTTATATTATTCGCACGTCAATCAGTCAATTCATGTGACATAAACTTGCAATGATAAAGTAGACTAAACAGGTTAAATGCATTGGTTATAAGCCTTTGATATGGAGATGTTACATTCTGTCTATGTTTGGTGCAATCAGAATAGATTGATGGAATAGATGGAGTTATTTTCACTGTATTGTCTCGAAGCAACAATGCTTATTCAAAGTATGCGCTAGTATGCCGATCTGGATTGGTACCTGGTGTGGTCTACGTCTGCGGTTTACCGATTTAGCTCTGGGTGCCTTACGTCAACCGGTACAACCCACTAAATAGATGAGAGATTTTTAGTCTTCAGGCTGTTCACGTAAAGAGCAAGGGTTCATAACAGTTGGCGATGAGCACCATTTCTGATAAACGGTGTTGGACAGTGCTGACGTTAATCCGCTGTTGCAGCAACAAATGAAGCTTATGGAGATGTTTACCCAACGAAACAACCTGCACGCAAATGTCACCGTCAATTCTTGGTTCCATCGGTACGAAGACGTGTCTCGTATCGAATTCGCCGGTCGGGACGATTCGTGAATGGTACGGCTTTTATTCTTCAAACTTGGCTCTGCGCAGCACGAGCGGTACGTCAACCTCATCTTGCCTAAGAGCCCATATGACCTCAGCTTCAACGAGACGGTCAATATCCTGTCACAGATATTTTGGTGACCAGTCGTCCCTATTCACCTCGTGGCACCACTGTCTCAAGCTGACCAGGCGGGACTCTGATGACCTTGCCACCTACGCTATCATCGTGGATCATGAGTAATAGCGGTTCAGGCTATTCACCCTTAGGGTTGATAAGTTGAAGTGCTTCATCTTTGTCTGTTGCCTCCAGTTCCCAAACGATGTTGAGCTCCGTACACGGCTGCTTAATCGGATCCAACAAAACGTGGCAGTTGCTCTTGAGGACTCTATCGTCGAAGGCCATCGATTACCCACTCTGAAAAATGACTCTGTTTTTGCCCAGTGGTATGTCCAAGGCAACAGCAACGATCTTCCACCAATAAACCACCCAGTGAAATCTACCCCCAGTAAATCGCCGCTCTTTCCATGTCGGCATTTTGGCACACGGCACTGCACGCGTCACTGCCATTCCAAGCAACATCGCTGTTAGTGTTGCAAAAAGGTAGGTTACATGGACGGCTATTGCCAGTCACGTACACCCAGTAGTCAACGCTCACCCAACAAGCAACTACTCCTACCTCATTCCAAACCATTCGCCAGTTCCACCAGCTTGCTTGTCACCTTCAAAGCCGATGCCGCCTTACGCAGGAAGTTTGTATCCGTGCTGATCAACGGGCACCCAGCTAATCTATAATTCAATAATTCGTCCGATATTACGATAACCTGTGGAAGTAAACTGGCCGCCCGCCATTCAAACGGACATCCCACTCCAAGTTGAACATCCCACTCCCCCATCACAATTTTGGTGGTACAGTGCAATTAACTGGACAACTGTATTGTTTTGTCAGCTTAAGAACTAGAACATCGATCGAATCTGTTATCTCTTTAATTCACACCTCAACTTACTTGGTCTCGACTGACTGGAACAAGCTGATCTGGCAGGAATACCATTCACGAAAATTTGCAATCGAGTGCAGTCCTCCATAACTTAGCCACCACGCATGGCGGAAAACTCTCCGAAAAATACGCAGCAGCACTTCAGACATGGATTTGCTGTCGGTGATCTAATCTGTGCAAAGGACCACCGTCCAGGTCATCGCCACTTAATAGCTACAACAATTGAGTATCGAAACTGCACGGCCATTTACGATGTCATCGTCGGAAACGATATCTGGGTACGCTACCGGAACCAGCTCTGCTCACACCATTCCGCGAACAGTGGACATTAAGAAAATCAGTTAACACTGGATCTACTTCTCGAAACCTTCTATAGCAAGCGCCGAACAGCACAAGTTCCCGCAAGGGTTACCTCGGCAATGTCAACCCAATACCGAGTAGCAAAATGACAGCCTTGCAACCAAGTTGATCAAAATTTGAAGGAGGCAAATAACCAACTTCGTGGTTTTGTGTACTTCAGATTAATTCTGACAACCAGCCACACTGGGTAGTTCATCTTTTTCTACAGATACTTAACAGCAACTGAGTTTCCGCACTTTCACTATGTGTGATCTGCATGAAGTCATCAATTTACGTAACCAATATTCCTTGGACGCATACTGAGAGTTCCTTAGATATCGGGGTACTTCATCTAGGTTGCCATCTTGACAAGACAAGCAGTCTCTCATTGATACGAAGAATAACATCCCAGACAGACAATCATGTCAAGCCGGTCAATGAAAAGCCATCGGATGGTAAGCAATAGCTGTCATAGGAATGAATTTGACACCGTTTCATTGGTGGTACACACTTACTGAAGTGGACTGCAAAGTTAGTTAGACAATTCCAACACCGTTGTCAGCAGATCAAGAATGGCCGTTTATCTCGCGAAAATATACACGAAACGCGTCGTGTGTTTCAGGTAAAGTTTTACCACCGGACACATACCACTCATGCTACTACACCTTATATACTTATAATACCATGTACGATCTTTAAGTAGACTGAGTTTCTTCACTGACCTTCACGCTCAGATGGACAGCAAAACGAACCGTTCAGTATCTACCATTTTTAGATAGAGGATTGCATTGTTGCGAGTTTGCGTGCTTCGCCAGTGGCAACAACCACGAAATCGGTTGTTTGCTTCCGATGAACTTTAAGCAGTAGGTGCCTGTTGTTTCTGTCACCGTACTTTTCAAAGAGGTTCTAAATGGTGGAATCCTAGCTGTCAAGATTATTAACTGACAGGGTTGTACACTGCTGGTATCAGGAACGATAACCGTTGAAAAACATTTTGTTCGTCTAATGAAGTGTGCTATCTCGATTACGTTTGCATCAGTCAGTAGATAAAAGAAGACTACATTTACTAATGGAAAAGAGTTGGGGGAGTTGTAAGACAGACTGTAGCATGCACATTTTCTCGTTGTACTTGAGACAGGCAAGGTCGTTTTCAAGTGGTTTTACACCGTTTGTACGCAGTGTCGTGTCGGCACAAAGCTATTTAGTGAACAGTCTAAGCCACTGTTTTTACTTCCTTGGCCTTCCAAACTTGCCAGGTTGTTTCATTCGATCCGACTTTGCTGCATCTGGCAGGTTTTAACAAGAAGTAGTTGCCACGTTAAAGGCAAATGGATAAAACTTCTGAGACTACTGGAGACGGTCCATTCAGAGATGTTTAAGTTGAGCTGATGTCTACTCCAAACATTCTTTCTTGACTTTTTTGTAGGTGAGCTGAAGGTTTCCCAATCAAAACAATGGGATGTTCCAACATACCTGCAGGATAGTTTCAATGCTTTATGACTTAAACAATTAAACCAATGCCAACTATTAAGACCATTGAGTGTGATTTCATTAGTGATAATGCCAGTTCAGAATGTGATCATGATATTGATCCAGTTTCATGCATCGACCTTATCTAAACAGGTAAGGCAACATGTACTAAGCAGTCAACCTTCTGGTTATTTAGTATTACACCGATGCCTCCGCCGATATCAGGGCACAATTGTCAATGCATCTGTTGAAGTCAAGAATTTTAAAAGCTCTCTAAACATCCAAGTAAAAAATACTGTAAATAGTATTCGTTGTTTCTGGTATCAGTAGGCTAGCCATCTCATGGATCTCAGTAAATTACAGTTTTAACATAATCTGGGATTACCCTCCAGTTAGCGAGAATGTTTTCAGATTACTTTTACAAACACCCACGCAGTGTACCTTGCCATATGCGCTGAATGGTTGCAAGTGACCGAGCACGTGGCAACCAATGGGAGACTGCTAGTGTTTTCGATCGTTTCAAGTGCGACGGATGCGCAAAGCAAGGGGAACGACAGGTACGCTGTCACGTGACAGACATGGTATCCCCTTCAATTTAAACGAACACCGAATCACCTGGTCGGTGGTACAAAACTGCAGATGAAGATAACTGTAATCAATAACCGCAAGGAGGAGGCTGTTGTGGAAATTCCGGATGACGGAGTATTGTTGGATGTGAAAAAAGCGGCCGAGAAAGTTTGGGGCATACCAGTGAACAAGCAAAATATTACCCGCGGTGAAGTAGCCGAGAACGATGCGGATGTGCTCAACAAATACTACATAAGAGAAGGCAGCTTCGTCAGAATACATCATTGACCAGGTAAACAACGCTATTGGAGCTAGAATATTACCAAACATTTGTAGGACTTCAACTGCCTGAAGAATGAGTTATCAACCGACAATACCCATTAGAGACGGAATCCCATTCCATAAACTTCGACGCCAACAAGGTGATTATTATATCTTGTGGCAGATCGTGACCAACACAAGTAGATATTTTACCATGAAGAGGCTCTATCAATTAAATTCCTGAAGGATTTATAACCTGCCACATTATTTTGTTATCAGCTTAAATCTAACAACCGTGACGTTTTTAACTTGATCGATAAATACAATTTCTGCCTCACTCACGTTCGTACTTATCACGTTATGCCCATAGAAAATAAGATAGCATGGTAGTGATTTTTCAAAACATACTTTTGTAATAGCAGACATGGTCACCCACATAGCCATCAATCAAGAGAAATAAACTCAGCTCGAATATATGCAAGGTATTAAGAGTTGTTTTTAAAAGTGACAGGTTGTGAAAAATCAGCACTAAGAAAACCAATATGAAATCGCATGGTAATCTATGCAAATTGTGACAAGTTGATGATCGTATAAATTGTTAAACGTTGCTTAGTACTAGGTTGTTGGACTTTCAAACTTATTTCAATGTTTCCAACGAGTAAATGCAAACAACGGTCACTTCAAAAACCCACGTAGCTAATTTCAACGTTGTTTTACTAAGTAGTAAATACTGCTCATTCTACAACCATGAGATTCAAATCTTTAAACTTATGGAACTTGAATATTACGAGATAACTTTTACATCATAAACCTTCATCTTTTAACCTATTCAACATAAATGAAAGAGTTAAGGCACAACTCGTCTCTGTCCGTAAGGTGATTATTGTAAGGTATTCTGTTGTTCATGTCTTCATTCACGATACAATTTTAAACACAATTGGACGAGTCCTGATATAGTTCGATTAGTAAAAATTGAAGTTACGCACATGTGTGGCGGAAAAAGGTAGACTATAATAATTCTGGATACAAAATAACCGGTGAAGACTGGACACGTCAAGGATAAACAATGTTCATTAGATTTCCAGTGGTATTGAGGAGTAGTTGAAGTGTTTCAAGCATAGTTGTTGGTGTGAAGCAACAATTTCTAAATTTACTTCAACGGTGGTGTTTTAGCTTTCTGCCAACCACCGGCGTTATAGGAAGAACTGATGCGTGCGAGTAGCAGAGTTTGTTCAAAAGTGTTATGTCACCGTTTGTTATTAAATCAAACGGAATGTACAGTGTCGTCTGATGTAGCAGAATAAAGTAAAAAACAATGAAAACATCAAAATATTTCCTTCTCGGAGCATTTAAAGCAGGCGTTGATGTTGGAGTAGAAGGCAAATCCAGCAGCTGTGAAGCAATTTATCGGAGGCGAATAGACAAATTAGTAACCGCCTTTGCCAATGTTGAAATTTAGTGGGGAACTGTTGGTGTCTGTGACTGATAGTTGGATGTTGGGTGGTGTACTCGCTGGGATTGCACGGGCTACTTGAGAAATGGCGAAGGGACGATTTGCTGTAAAGTGATATGTTGAGTTTTCCGGTGTTTATATAAAATCGCCGTCAACATAGGTCACCTTTAGACGGACAGTGCTGACTGCGTCACACTTTTCAGTCCGATCATTGGTGAAGCACTTATTTTGGTGTGATATCATTCCGAATGGCCCAGAAATTGGCCACCAAATGTAGGAGAATAGTCTTGGCAACAGACTCACTAGTGGCAATGGAATAGCCATCCTCCAACGAATGAATAGATATACACATGTGGGCAGGAGAGTTTTTCCATTGGACGGTGGCAGTGAACTAACAGCACCTAAATGGACGTATGAGGAACAATAATTCGTTGTGGGGAAATGGTCATGTGAGGAGAAAATATGACAATGACTCGTGTTAGACTGACAACACGGACAAGATTTAACCCAAATGTCCATATCCTCGTTTATGCTAGGCCGAAAATAACGTTCGCATATGAGGTTAAGGGAACCACGTATTCCGGATTGTGAGAGTGAATGTAAAAAGTCGAACGGGTGTTCACAACAAGTCAGTGAAACGTACGGCCGAGGATTAAGTGTAGACACTTCGCACATGATACTGGAATGAGAACGGGGAAGGGGGACCGTGGACAAACGAAGAGATAGGAATGTGTCAGGACGAGATAACTCTTCGTCGTTTAGTTGCGCTTCTGCCAGTTTCTCCAGGCTTATGTCTGACGGATTTGAAATCGCGTCACTAAGTAGTCTGGAGAGAGCGTCTGCCATGACATTGGCAGATCCTGCAATGTGACAAGTGTTTGTCTTGAATTGTACGATGGAATAAAGATGACAGATTTCAGGGGTAGTGTTTGTCCGTTAAGGAGTTGAAGGGTTAGATAAGTGGTTTATGATCGTTCAGAACAGTGAAAACTCGACCTTCTAGTAAATCTTGGAAAGGCCGAAACCACAGGTGAATTACGAGTAGTTCTCTGCCTAGCATGCTACAGATAGGTTGAACAGGGGAGAGCGTTTGAGGGGGAAAAGAGAGGGGTTGTAATTTTCCGTTGACAAATTGTTGGAGAACTCCCCAAAGTACGTTTGCTAAAACATCAGTTAGAGAAAACAATCGGGTGTTAAGATCGGTGGTAAAATGCAACAAAGCAATGTTTTTAATAAGTGCTTGTTTACCAGTGTTAAACACATGTTGCGAATGAGACTTGAAAACAACGCTCTTCTCTGAACGTCGTAAAAGATCGGTAAGTGGTTTTAAGACGTGGGAACATTGTGATATAAAATGACGAGCCTATCAATGAAGCCCTGGAGTTTTTAAATAGAATCAGAAATGGGAAAATCCTGCACCGAGTTAGCATTCAACATTTTATCGGCAGCGTCGGCTGGCTTCGTAGTAAGGACGGTGGAATTAAACGATGCCAATGTTTTGCGAGTAGGCGGAAGCAAATATTTTATCCAGAGCTGTCAAAAAATAGAATCCTCTATTTTCTAGGGTCCAATGAACTGTTTCATGTGTAGAAGTAGCTGAGACCGTTGACGGTCCTTTAGCTCGGTATTATGAAACAGCTGTTGTAATTTCTACGGCTCCGAAGGTTCAGTTCAATTAACTAAAGCCTGTTTTAAAGTGTGATATGGGCGCTTGAAAGGTATTGCATGAACGAGATCGCAAACTTCTTCCGCAATTTCAGCTGGGACAAGCTGAACTTTATACGAATACATTACGGGCTGAGAGTTAACCCTGTGATTCTTGAATATAGTTCCAAATTGTACAAAATAATCAGAAATACAAAAACTAGGATGTCGAATACTGATGGACGCCTCAATGAAACCACAGTCATCCTCAACACCATGTTGAGACATTTCATACATAATAAAATATCCAAAGTAAGGTAGTTAAAAAAACAGTCACGCCGAAGCCACCAATTTGTAGTGGAGGAAAAAATGAGTGAAGTACAATAAATCTAGATACAAAATAACGAATGAAGTTAAAAACTGAACTCACCGAGGATGAACGATGTCCATGAGATTTCCAGCTTTATTGGGGAATAGTTGAAGTGTTCCAAACGTGATTATTGGTGTGAAGTAACAACTTTGAAATTTAATTCTACTATGGAATATTCTATCTGTTAACCACCGGCGTTATAGGAAAAACTGACATGTATGTGTGGTTCCTGTTGCCTATTCGCATTCAATCAAAACCTGGCCTTTTCAAACTTTTGTCACTCAATACATAACCAAATCCTCAGAAGTGTTAATCGGTACAAACTCAGCTTTGCAAGCGGTTGGTTCCAGTGACCACCACCGGCAGCTGTTTTGGTCTAGTTGTGTCTCACCAACAACGTAGACGTCGGAAAATCTGACTCATGATCCGTGAATAAACGGCAGATTTTAGTCCAAGCACTTATCAACTAGACCATGCTGTCATCGACTCTTCATAAAACCTTTCCTCAATCCATTCTGGGGCTGTGAAGATTGCTTGCTCGTTTGTATGCCAATCATAAAACGACTGATCGATTTCAGTCAATGAGTGAGAAAAAGCGCAAAAGCTAAGCAAACTGAATTCAGCTTTATCATTTCGTTATTTACACCTTATTGGTGTAATGTATCTTTATTTAGACTAAGTATCATGCGGGGACTTGGTTTTCTTCAATGTCCTACTGGAAACACGGAACAACCAATCGCATTAAATAATGTTGGCCGGTCAATCTATCCCATGTATCATTTTGTCTGCAGCGTGTACTTTGGAATGAAGTTCTTGAGAACAAATTGGGTTGGTTACGATCAGCAAGTGGATTTTATACAACGGTACACAGAACAAGTCTTAACAATCAGGTCTGAAATCCCCACTAAGCATTCTCATCACTATTGCGACTTAGGTCAGCAGTCTTTGTTCGGATGACCGCAATTGCATGAAATAGATGGGTATTCAAAGTGTCCTTGTTCACGTTTGGCAATCAGAAACTAACAGTCGGGCATGATTGGGCTGAATCAGCCACGGGAAAATATTGGGATGGGTGAGACGATTCCTAAGAAAAATACAGATGGGCGTATGGATTTACAAATTTGGATCAAAGCCTGATAAAAGAAACCGGCAACTCACATTTATTATCGAAAACATACGCTTAAAAGAAGCGTCAGATGGTTACCTAAATATACAAGAGCGAATCTCTTGTGGCCTTCGGACTGTCCACTAGCTGTATCAATTATCAGGCTGCAGATGCACACTGCGATGTTGTTTGAGCAACAGCGGCGTAATACCGTTGCGCCACAGAAGTTTCCCACCGAGCCTTAACTCCCGAAGGAATTCAAACCAGAGCAAGCTGTGCGTACATGGTTTAATCGTATGAGAAGTTGGCTTGATGGGACCAATGGTTCGGCGTTTAGCAGATGACATTGAGCTAGATGGTTCCAAATTGATAGAGCCAAATTCAGCTTTCCATTGGAAGTTTAAAAACCCAGTTGATCTAGTCAATGAAGATTCATTGAATGCGAAGTGGGCTGTCTTAATGAACAGAAGAGAGTAGTTTTAGCACTTAGCAGTTAAGTCACCACAGAATATCATTTGGCGTCTTGTATCTCTGAGACGAATAATTAGCCTCTGCAATATGATGAGTTAAGATCCCACCACTTGAGGGTAGACAAATATTTCAAAGTAAAATTCCTCATTTACTTGTTATACTGATTAACGTGTTTACTAGGTCATTTATTGGTTTAAAGTGTGGAACCATATTCTTTTTACGATAAAAGAGAAACTGTTCCTGTTTGGGATGAGTAGACTCAACTAATCATTGAGGAAATGATTTACAGGTTACATTCTTGCCACGGCTAGGGGTAGGACTCCACTGCATGACTGACCTCATACTAAGCATGACTGGATTATTATCGCATTTGAACTCTCAACCACAATTGCTTGTGAGTAATGCTCTGAATGCCCGGTCGCCTCAACAGGAGACACAATAACTGTCCTGTTGATTCCAGTTGAGCTCTAACAAGAGCGAAACTCAAGTTTAGTGCTTCTTTTCGAAAGGGCCCAACTGCATTGTCTATGGGAGTGCAACAGCTGCTGAAAGACAAAAATCCCCTACTACTCATATCAGTTTATGAGTTGCATTAATAACACGAGTTAGTAAAATAATCATGATTTCAAAACGCAGCATATTCTGTTTGAACACATATATGTATTTTTTCCAACACTGCTGATAAGCACTTTATTCTGTAACTCACTGAGCATTATTTTATAGTCCGTATCTGTCGATACCAAATATATAATTCGAACACCATCCGAGCACCATCATGCAACCAAATAATCTAGCTTCGGAATTACATTGCAAAACTGACAACGAGTGTTGAGCGTGAACCTTCTATCTGGTTAGACGTATCCGTACCTTCTGTAAATGAACGGTGCAGTGGTCGTATAAACAGCTTGACGTAGTTTTGCTTTAAAAAATATCACTTTCTTTAATGTTTTGTGCACCAGACAATGTTATTAATCGTAAGTATGCTTTCAAATAACGTTGGATATGTGTGGTTTCTTTATACTACGAGGCAAGTGTCCACTGTTAATTTTAATCACGTAGGGGGATGAAGATGTGTTCAAATACCCCAACCTGTTATGGTCCGGTAATCTTTAATGGTTCAACCGTTGGCGTTAATGTCAATATACTGTCGTTGGTAAGGACCACACTGCATATGAGAGATTCATTACTATAAACAAGAAATCTCTGTACTGAAAATGACGGATCCAGCCAAATTGCAATCACTGTTGGAAACTGCATGAAGCTACATCACAAACACTCTACCACTTGAGTCATAAGTTTACAGCAATGACTCAAAATTCGTTTATGGGAATTCTACCACTCACCCGATATCAACGTAACGTATGGAGTCCATCAGTAAATTCGTGGTGATCATTTTCTAAACAGCCTTTTTGGTCAGCTGCACTGAAATTCTACAACACTACCGTTGATTAAACGAAGTTTTATAATTTTTGGTTACTAAGACAGGCCTGGAGTTAATTTCTGGCTCAGTGAGTAGTTTCGTGCTTCAACCATAACAGCACTACGACGTAACACCATATGACTCTTACCAAATCCAGCCGAAGTTCAGAACGTTCACCCTTGCATTTATTGAGCTCTATTCATATCCGTGAAAATCTGACGTTGATGAAAATTGTTCAGTAACTGATTATCTTGTGTACACTCTGAAGAAACACAAACGCAGGTAGACTGACAAAACAAAACAAAACAATTACGACGCGGAGTGTAGAAGCATTTCACCGAGTTTATCGATAGAATGATGTTTGTTTATGTGTAGTGTGTTTTAACTGGAGGTTTCTATAAACTCACATTACACACTTGTGCAGTTCGATATGCATACAATTCCAAAGTAATCTCTGCAAGGTTTTGCTTTTTTAACCGTGGACAATCCCGCTAAAAGACTGATGAATGGTCGTCTTCACCATCACTCTGACCAGCGTCATCCAAACCATTATCATCATGAAGATGATGATTATCAGAAATAACACCAACAACATAGGCAGCAGTATTTCAGCTTTGAGCCATACCTGTGGGTACAATGGCTCGGAATGTCGTTGGTTCCGACAATCTTTTCAGGTTAAACCGTCGGACTTTTATTTGAGTGAAGTATGAATACATTCACGCTCGTATCAAATC